>MU403203.1:0-92336 GCA_022695765.1 Annulohypoxylon moriforme
TATTATTATTATATAAAAAAATATAATTAATTTAATTATTAATTTTAATTTTTTTAATATTTTTCTTTTATTTATTTAATTTATTTAATATTAAAAATAATATATTATATATTTCGTTAATTATATCGTTAACGTTTAAATATTAAAACTTTGTAAATTATGTTTTATTTTTTTTTAAATTAAAATAATTTTTTTAATTATAAATTTTATCGAAAATTTATTAAATTTAATCTTTTAAAATAATTAAATGTTTAAAATTATTTAAATCTTATATATATAATAATTTATTTTTTAATATATATTTAAAATTCTTAATTAATATTTTTTTCTTCTTTTTTTAAAATAATTTTTTTTTAATTTTTTATATTTTTAAGTTATTTTTAATTTTTTTAATAAATTTTATTTTAAACTTATTTATTATATAAATTATTATTTCCGTTATATATTTAAAATTATTTAATATTTTTTATTATAATTATATTTTTATTATTTTAATTTATTTTTAATTATAATAAAATATTTAATATTAAATTTACTTGTTTTAAAATATACCTTATATTTAATTAAAATTAAAACAAATATATTAAAGTTATTATTAATTAATTATTTAATTTTAATAAATTAATTAATTATAATAAAATTTAATTAATAATATTTTTTATAATTTTATAATTTATTAATATAATAATTAATAATTTATATAATTATAATTATATTTTTAATTTTTTATATTAAATAAATAACTTTTAATTTTATTATTTAAAATTTTATTTTTATTTTATTAAATATTTTATTTATAAATTATATTAATTATATTAAATTTATAATTAAATAATTTTCATTTTAACCGTTATTATTATAAAATATTATTATATTAAAACTTTTTTTTTAATATATTTATTTTTAATAACGTTTTTTTATTAAAGTTTTAATAAATTAAATAGTTAATATTTATAATGCGGCGGCATAAGGTGTGTGTAAAAGGTTTTATGATTTATGATCGATCTTAAGTCTTAGCGTAAAGCGGACTTAAGATAAAATATCCTGGAAGGATATCTTATCTAATCTAAGCTTACACACGGGCCACTTCCCTGGCTTCCTTCCCTGGGTCCTTAACGGGCTCGCATCAATTTATTAACTTTTTTTAAAATGTTTTAAAAAATAAACGTTCTTATTTATTAAATTAAATTATAAAGTTATTACTTATTTTTTTTTATTAATATTTTTAATATATTTTCTTTTTTTTAAATTATATTAAATTTTATTTTTTTTTATAATAAAAAAATCTTTTATTAATACCATAACATAAACTTTCTTAAAAAATTAATTATATTTATATATATTTTTAATTTTATAAAATTTATAAACATTTTAATTTTTTTTATAACTTTTATATAATTATTAATTAATTTTATATTAAAACGATTTATTATAAAATTAAATAAACGTATAAATGGAAAATTAATAAAAGATTTTTTCGGCGATAAAGTAATATTTAATTCTTTAAATAATTTAAAAACCGTGTTTAAATATGTTTTATATTTTTTAATTATTTTAAAAAAAATTATTATATTATTAATATATATTATAATATATTTTTTATAAAGTTTTAACTTTTAATTATTAAATTTTTAAATAAATTTTAAATTATTATAAAAATTTATTAAAATTATATATAATATTTTTAAGTTTTTTAAAAATATAATGATTATTTTATTCTTATAAAGTAATTAAATTAATAATTAATAAAAAATTTTTAATTTATTTATAATAATAATATATTTAATATTTTATATTTTAAAAATAATTAATTTTTATATTAATAAAAAATAAACGTTTAATATAATAACTTTATTTAAAAATTTAAAATTAATAATAACTTTTTTTTTTTATTTATTATTTTTTATATTATAAATATTAAACATTTAAAAAATATAACTTTTTTTATAAATTTTATTTTCTTTATTTTATATATTTTATTAAAAACTTTATTTATTAATTTTTAATTTTTTATTTTAAATTTAAACCAATGGCTATGCCATGCGTGGGTACCTAGTGAAGTGGTTAATTAAATCTTATTATGATATTACTTAAGTTTATTTTATTTTATTTTAGTAAGTTTAGACCATATTTTCGTTAAGTTTTTATACTTTTTTAACTACTTTATTTTATTTTAATTAATTATAATCTTTATTTACTTTTACTTTTCCTTATTTTATAAATTAACGAATTATAGTTTTAAATAAAATTATTAATTTTTCAGTTCGGTGTTTTTTTTAAAATAAAGTAAACTTTAATTAATTTAATATATTAATTAATATATAAAATTATAATATCATTATTATAAAAATTCTAATCTTATATATTTTATATAATTTTTTAAATTTTTTATAATATTATTTCGTTACATTATTTAAAATTATAAATTTTTTATTAGAATTATTAGTTATTTTATTTTTATCCCCACCATTTCCTCGATTATTATATAATTTAAATTTAATTATATTACTTTTAATATTTAAACCATTTAACTTTTTTAATATTATACTTATTATTATAAGTTTTAAATTAAATAATAAAAATAAAAATAGCTTAGAAATATTTATATAAGATAATTTAAATAAAGAAAAGATCGTTATTAATACATTAGAATTTTAATAATAAAAAAAAAATCGAAACTACTTATTCGAATAACTTTTAAAAGGTTAGTTTTTATTATAAATAAAAAATAATAAAAGGTTTAAATTAAAAATATTATAAATTTATAAATTATTAAAAAAAGTTTTAATATAAATACATTTAAAAATAGCTGGTATTTTATTATAATTTAAAGAAGATAACAAAGATTATAATATTATTAATATGTTAGTTTTATAAGGGAATTTTTTATTTTATTATTATAATTATTATTTAATAAATTTAATTTTAAAATATTTCAATTATTAAATAAAAAGCTTTATTTAATAAAAAACATTTATAATACTTAATAAATTAAAGATTTTTTTAATTAGATTTGGTTTAAAATATAAATTAAATATTTTTATTTAATTAAATTTTTATTAATGGTTTTTTATTATTAACGGGATAGTTGTAAATTATATAATTTAAAGAATTCTTTCCTTATAATTAAAGGTTATATAATTATAACTTTAATACTTAATATTTATATATTAATAAATTTTAATTTCTTACCATAATTTATTAATATATACTTTTATAATAATAATATATAATATTAAATAATTAATTCTTTTATTTAATTTAGAATATATTTTAATTATAAGATTGTTTAATTTTAATTAAACCGGATAATTAATTAATCACAGTTACATTTTAATAACTTGGTTTTTATTATATAGTTTTAAGTTTAATAAGAAATATAACTTAATTTTAAACATATTATTTATAACCTTAATACTATATTTATTTATAATAACTTTAAATTTAAAAATTATATTTAAGATTTAAATATAAGTTATAAAAATATAATATAAAATTTAATTAATTAATTGTTTTATTATAATTAATTTAAGTGTATATAACCATTTTTTTTAGTTATAATAATATATTATAACCTTTTTTTAATAAAAATGGCTTATAACTTACTTTATACTTCTTTTTAAATATAAATTTATAATTATAAAATACTTATTAATTAATTTACTTCGAAAAATATTTAAGTTATTTTCTTTTAATAAGGAAGCTTTTTTCTTAAATATTATTAAATTTTAATATAAAGTTAGTTATATTTTTTAAACATTAATTATCCATAAAAATAAAAAAGAAATATTAAATATATATTATATATATAATGTTTTATTTTAAGATATATTAAAATATAAAGAATATAAAAATTAATTAATATTAATTTATATTAATTAAAAGATTATTTATTTTTTTTATTTAAATTACTTATTATAATTATTTAAATTAAAACCTAAAAAGGTATATAAATATAAATAATGGATATTTACTATGTTAACTTTTTTTTATATTATTTTTAATTTTATTTAATTAATATTTTATATATTTTAAGATTTTTTTATTAAAAAAAATGTATAATTCTTTAGGTGTAGTAAATATATTAATAAAGATTATATTAAATATTATTAAGTTTTTTTTTATTATATAATATTTTTAATACTCGTGTTATTACATTTTAAATATATAATTTTATTAATATTAAGATTTTATATAGTAATAAAGTTTATTTTATTTTTATATAAAAAGTTTTAAATAATATTAATCTTATATTATTTAAATAAAAATTAAAAATAATAAAGGTTTAATTCTTTGGATTTTAAGTTTTAATTTATAAATATATAAAAACTAAGATTAATGTTAAATTTTAAAATTATTATTAATATTTAATAATTATTAATTATATATTAATAATAATTAATAAAATGTATTTTAATAATTATAATATATTGTGTTAAATTATCATTTAATTATTAATATATTTTTATAATATAAAATTAATAAATTATAAACTTAAAATATTATATTTTGTTTAATTATTATAACTAAATATTATAAACCTTAATTTAATTAAGGGAATTTTTTAATTAAGCTTTATTCATTATATTATAATTAATAATAAGTAAAAAGTTATTAATTTAGTTTTAAAATATATTAATAACGTTTTATTATTAATATTAAAAATAATAAAAACTTTATTTAAGGTATATATATTATATTTAACCGTTTATTTATAATAAAATTATATGTAATATTAATTTAAAACGGTATAAAACATATATTCTAAATATATTAAAAAGGTAAATATAATTTAATATTAATAAATTAAAATATTATAAAATATATTTATAAGATATATATTAATAATAATAATAAAAAATATATAAATAAATATATTATTTTTTATATATCATTTAATATATTTAACGTTTTAGCGTTAAGTTTGGAATGCTTAATAAATAATAAAATTAATAAATTTAAAATTAAAGTAATTCGATTTATTTAAGTGTTAATTTAATAATATTTACTTATATTATATATAAATAATAATTTTATTATTAAAAATAATAAAAGTAATAAAATATATATATTAAACCGAGAAAATAATAATAATAATGGTTAAGAGTAATTATTATAATTTAAAATAATATAAAATGTTTTTTTAAAAAGTAATATTTATAATCGTAATACAAGGTTAATCGTAATATTAATTTATATATATTTAGGTAATAAAGCGATAATAAGATTTGAAATTATTTTAATTATTATATTAATTAAAATTAAATATTATTTTAATAATTTTTATAGTAATTTTTAAGTTAGAAAAAACATTTTAAATTTATTATTTAAAATTTTTTTTACGTTTTAATTAAATAAGATTTACCGTTTACACTTTATAAATATTAATTTTTTTATCCAGGGTTTCCTTATATATTTTACATTAAAAAATAATTATATATAATAATATATATTTATATATTTTTATAATAATATTAAAATAAATATTGTTTTTTGTTTAAAATAAAAACTCTTTTATATATAAATTAATTATTATTTTTTTTATTTTTTTAATCTTTCATTTTATATTAATTTTATTATTATTAATATACTTAAGTTTTTTTATTATCATGGTAAATATTTTTAATTTTAATTATATTAATTTAAATTCTTAAGAGTGAGTTAAGTTTTTTTTTAATATAATATTATTTATTAAAATAACCTTTTTTAACCTATTTTTTAATAAGTTTTTTAATTTTATATTCGCCATTTTAATTAATCTTCGTTTTAAACTTAAAAATTTAAATACATTTTTTAT
The DNA here is from genome assembly GCA_022695765.1 of Annulohypoxylon moriforme. NCBI lineage: Eukaryota > Fungi > Ascomycota > Sordariomycetes > Xylariales > Hypoxylaceae > Annulohypoxylon > Annulohypoxylon moriforme. Next base: position 5,798 of record MU403203.1, read on the forward strand.
ACCCTTTAATTTTATACTTATCTTTATTTAATTTATTTTTATTAAACTTATTTATTTTAAACTTACTTTAAATAAATAATACCTTCTTTATTATAAGTGTGTTGCGTAATTAATTAAAGGTAATTTTTAAAATTTATATATTAATATATTTGAAAAAAAAATATTAAAGTATAAATATTATAAAAATCATAGTTTTTGTTATAAACGTGAAAAATAAAAATATTTATTAAAGGTTATAATAATTTTATTTAAGTTATATTACTTAATTAAGTTATTATATAAAGTAAGATTTAATTTAAATATTAGTTTTTATAATTATAAAGATGTTAATTTATTACTTATATTTAAATTATTTATTAATTTTTTATACCTTATTAATTTAATTATAATATATTATTAAAATTATAATATATTTTAAATATTTAATAAATAAATATTTAATTATATATTAAGATTAAATAATATAACTTTTTAATATAAAAATATTTCTAATTATACTTTTAATATTATTTTTATTTAAAAAGCTTTTAATATTTTTTTTTTCTTTTTTATTATAAAAAAGAACCTTATATTTTTACTTATTCCTTTTAATATTTTTCCTTACATTTATTTTAGCCCCACTCTTATAGTAATAAAAGATTTTATAATCCTTTCCATTTCTTTTTTTACTCTTTTAAATTATTATAAAATCTATTATTATTAAACTTTAATAACCCTTTTAACCGCTTTTTATTTATAAGAAATATATTTTTTTAAAAAAAAAAAAATAAAAGTTTTAAAATTTATAATAAAATATTTAAAAATTATTATAAATAATAAGGTATTTTATATTTTATTTTATTATTTTTTTATTATAACATTATATATTAATTAAATTATAAATTATATAATTAATAATAAAAAATAACTTTTATTTATATAAATAAATTAAATTACGTGTTATTAATATAAAAAAAATCTTATTTTTATAATAATTATAATATATTTTTTTAAACTTTACTTACTTAATTATAATATTTTTATAATAATATGTTTCCATAAGTAAATAAATTTATAAATATAATGATATAAATCGATTAAATATAAGTTATATAATTAAAAATAAGCGTAACTTATTAAATTTAATATAAGGCCATTTAAAATAAACGAAAAATATTAAATTAAAATAAACTTTTTTATTTAAATAAATGATAATTATATAATAATTAAAAATTTTTAAGTATATAATGTTATATATAATTATATTTAAATTTAAAGTTTTTAAAAACTTTTTTATTTAAATTATATTATTTATTTTATTTTATATTTTTTATTTTTTTTTTTTTTATTTTTTTTGAAATATTTTTTATATTTTCTTTTAAAACATTATTATTAATTATTTAAATAAATATACTATTTTATAATAAATAATTTTATATTTTTAATTAAATTATTATATATATTATGTTAAATAAAATAAGATAATATATAAAAATATAAGTAATAATTATTAATTATTCGAAAATAATAGTTTTATTTTTTAAAACCCCGTTTATAATAAGGAAAACGTTTTAATAATAAACTTATATACACGCTTTATTAAGTAATTTCTTTTTTAAATTAAAAGTTATTACTTTAAACTTTAATAAGTTTTATTAAATATTAAAAGAGTTTTAAGGAGTATATAATATAAAAAATAATATTTTATAATTATAATTTTAATTATATATAATAATTATTAAACTTAATTGCTTTATAAATTTATTAACATTTAAATAATTTACATTTATTTAATTATAATAAAAATTAATAGTGTAATATTAAATATATTTTTTAATTTTTGGATTTTTTTATTTATAATATTAATAAATATTGTGTGTATTATTTATAAAAAGGAGTGTATAAGTAAGATAAGTGGGTTAATTAATATTAACATTTTTTATAAATAAAGAAATAATAAAGAAGAAAGAATTTTATTTTTTTTTGTTTTTATTTATAAATTAAAAATAATATTAATTTTTTTTTTTATTTAAGTGGTTAATGTTGGGAAAAAAATTTTAATCTTAAATTAAAGCATTAATAATAAGGAAAAAATTTTTATTAAAATTAAAAAAGTTTTTAAAAAAAAAAGAAATTAATTAAGCATTATTATATAAAAAAAGCATTATTAGAATGGGAGCGAAATATAATATAAAAATAAAGAAAGAATATAATTAAAAAGGAAAGAAATTATATATAAATAATAAAAAATGTAGGTTTAAAATGATATTAACTTACTTATTTATTTACATAAATAATAATTATAAAATAAATAAACATATAAATCGATATAAATATTTATATAATTAAGATATAATAAAGATTATATTAAATATATAATAGATTTTAATTAATAAAAGTATGTTAATAATAATATTAAATATAATATAATAATATATTTTATTTTTTTTAAAGGTTAAGGGGATTAAATTATTTTATATAATAAATAAATTAACGTTTTTAATATTAAAATTATTACTAAACTTATTATATTTATTCTATATTATAAATATTTTAAAGTAATTATATTTAATAAATATTATTATTAATTTTATTATATAATTTATATAAGTATTAAGTTTTATTATTTTAAATTATAAGGTTATTTTTAATATGTATTGTAATTATTTTTTTATAAATTAATATTTAAATATAATATAATAATTTTATGATGAATTTATTAATATTATTATTTATAAAATAATTTAATCCTTATTATATAGTATTTATTTTATTAAATATAATTATGAAATATAATATATTAATTTAAATTTTTTTTAGTATTATAATTATTATATAATTTATAAACATATTAGATAATATTATAATTAATTTATAATAAAATATATTAATCATTTTTTTTAAAGTAATGGAAAAACGTTTTATATTATATTAAAAAAGTATAATATATATATTTAATATAAAAATATAACTAAATATAATAAAAATATTAAAAATCAAGTTTTATTAATTTTAATATTAATAATAAAAATAACATTAACATATTTTAATATAAAATTAATAATTTTTATATATTAATTTTTAATAGTAATATATTAAATAAGGTTTAGTTAAAAGATATTTTTAATTAAATTATAGTAAATAATATTAGGATAAATTAATTAAAAGTGTTTAAGCTTAAGTTAATTAATAAATAATAATTATTAATTAAAAGATATTAAGATTTTAAGTTAAGATTAAATACTTATTATAATGTTATAATATTATATATAATAAAGTTTATTATTTTTAATATTTTAAAAAAATTACAAAAAAAAACTTACATTTATTAACTTATATATTAAATAATAAAACCAAAATAAAAATAATAAATTTTTTAGTAAATAAAGATTTAAACTTATATTAATATTTTTAATAATATAATTTAAACTTTAAAATTAAATATTATTAAACATATTTTTAAGTATAATTTTTAAATAATATATTTAAAAAAACGTAGACTTCGTAATTATTTATATATAGTTTTTAAAAATAATTAAGTAGTTTAAAAGGATTTTACTTAATATTAATTATAGATAAAAGTTATTAAGTTATTACTTAAGTTATAAAATAAGATTAAAATAAATATAAAAGGATTAATTAAACTTAATAAACAAGTAATAATTAATTATAACTTAATTTAGGAAATAATTCTTTAATAATTTAAAAAAATAAAATTTTAAATAATAATAGTAAGTAAAATATATAAAAAAACCTTTAATATAAATTTATATATTTAACTTAAATATAAACTTAATATAGTTGTTTTTATTTTTTAGTAAAAGATTTTTATATAAATTTTATTTATTAAAATTATTAAAATTATATAATTTAATATATTATATTATTTTCTAAATTTAAAATTATATTATTAGGTTTAAAATAAGGTTAAACATTAATAATTAACAACGTTTTATTATAAAATAATTTTAATATAAACCGGTTAAGAAAATATTACGTTAAGGTTACTTTTTTTAAAATTAAAGAAGTAATTATATAATTACCATTTAATTTAATAACGTTAAGTAAGTAAAGGAAAAATAAATTAATTAAATTATGAAACGTAAAGCCTTTTTTATTTTTAATAATATTTTAAAAAAAATAATAATGAAATAGTTTATATTTAAAACTTTTAAATAATTAATTTATTAATAAGTTAAAATATTCCATTAATTTTATTAAAAACTTTAGTATTTTATTCTTATTATTAATTATAACTATATAATCATAATAATTATTAATAAAATAATAACCGATTAAAATAAGGTTAATATTATTAATTTATAAAAATTAATTTTAATTAATTATATTAAGGTTATTATATAATATTTATATTTATAAAATAATAATTTAATTTAATATTTTTATAATAAGTATAACATATAATATTAATGGTAATTATAAAACTTATTAATATTAAAAGATTAAATTATAAAAAAAAAATAAATATATAATAAATAAATTTATAATAAGTAAAAAGTAAAATATCTTTAGTTATTAAATGTGTAAAAGTTATAATAATCTTATCATAACATTTAAAATAAGGAATCTATTAAATATAAATAATATAAAGTAAATTTATAAAAAAAATAAAAAATAAAAAGTTAAGTTATTTTATAATTAAAAAAGGTTAAATAATAAAAGTAAAAAATAAAGGTTAAGTAAAAAAAGTAAATAATAAAGTTAAAAAAAAAAAAAAAAAAGGGTAAATAAATAAGAAAAAATAATAAGGAAGAAAGTAATATAATTAATTATTAATAAATAAAAAAGTATAAAAATAATATAAAAAGTAATAAATAATAATATCTTTTTATATATAATAAAATAATAAAAATAATTTTATAAGGATTAATAATATTATAAAATAAGGTATAAAATATTAAAAACATTAAAAATAAAAACATTAATAAAATATTAAAAAAAAGGATATATAGTATAATTAAATAATATATAATTTATTATTTAATAAATAAGAAAGATTAAAATATTATAGATAAAATCATTTAAATCATATATTAAAAAAAGAATTAAAATAATTAATATATTATAATATTTTATTAATTAATTATTACTTAATATAAAACTAATAATTATCATTAAGAAAAACATTTATTATTAATAGATTTAATAATTTTAGTAAAAGGTTTTAAGGATATAAATAATATTATTAAGCTTAATAAATATTTTATTAAGGATAAAAAGGTTATAAAATTTATGATAATTATTATAAATAATAATAAAATAAATAAAAAAAAACCATTAATTATAAAACTTTTTATATGTTTCTTAAGTTATTTTATTAATTGTTTTTTTATAAATAACTTTATTTACATAAGTTTTATAATATTATATAATATTTATAATATATAAACAAAGTAGTTTATTATTTAATTAAATTTAATAAAAGAATAATTAATTCTTATAATATAAGTTTAATAAATAATAAATAATAAAATGTTTATATAATAATAACGTAAGTTATTAATAAAATAAAAATAATATATAATTTCATTAATAAAAACTTTATTAATTAATTAATATTTTAAAAACTTAATATTAATGAACGGGGTAAACATATTATAATAAAAGCCATAATAAATAAAAGTATTAAAATATTTTAATAACGTTTAATTTTTTTTATTAAAAAGTGGCCGTGTGGTTATATAATATAAATAAAAAAGATAAGGAATATGTTATTAATAGATTTCTTTATTATTTAATTTAATAGAAAAAACATTTATTAATTAGTTTATAATATAATTAAAGGTAAAAGGGGTTATAAAAAATAATATTTTTAATGCGTTTAATATAAAAGTGTTTAAAAATATATTAATAATAAAGTGATAATAAAGAATATAATATAATAATAATATTAAGGTTAAAAAAAAGAAAAAAAAAAAAAGGAAAAAATAAAAGCATGAATAAAAAAGGGATTTTATATTTTTATAATAAGTTTTTATTTATGTAAAGAAACTTTACATACTCCACGCCGTTGATAAGATAAGGTTATGTAAGATTAATTAATTATATGATTAAAAAGAAAAGAAAATAATATTATATTTTTAAATATAATATTATATTTTAAAATTAATATAATTATATTTTTAAGTTTTCACTTATATAATATATATTTAATAAAATACGTAAAAGATAATTATATATAAATAGTTTCATATTTAATGATTATAGTTAATAATATAAAAGTTAAATAATATTAAATTATAAAAAATAAAAATAATAATATACTTTAATTTTAATATATAAAATATATATAAATATATAATAAAATAAAGTTTTATGGAATATAAGATTTAAATTAAAATATTTTATATTAAATATAAATATTTAAGAAAAATAAATATTTTTATTTAATATAATAATAGATTAAATAAAAGATATAACCCGTAATAATATATTTTATATACTTTTAATCTTATATAAAAATATATAAATAATAATATATTTTTATTAATATTTTGTATAAATTTATATTTAAGTCATTTAAAATGGAAATAATTATAAGATTTTGTTTTTAAAAAAACTCGTAATATTATATATAACTTTAATTAATTATTTCTTAATTAAAAATTAAGTAAAAGTTTTATAATTAAAATAAAAAAAATAAGTTTCATTAAATAAATTTATAAATATAATTACATTATAATATCGATTAAATAAATAAAATTATTATAAAATAAAATAAATAAATAAGTAAAATTAATTTTAATGTGTAATATTATAATTATATTTTAACAAAACATTTATAAAGAAATGAATATAATAAACGTAATTTAAAATTAACGTAATAAATATGGAAAATTAAATTTAAAATATAATTTTTATTAATGAATATAATAAGAATTTTAAAGTAATAATAATTTTAAAATAATGAATTGAAATATTTAAAGTTATTTTAATCATTAAAAATACTTAAGAAAAAGAATGTGTAAAAGAGAGAAATATTAGAAAAACCATAAGTAAATTAAGTGGAATATTGTAAAGGATATATTTAATGGAATAATGAAGCTTTACGTTAATATATTAATAAGAAATTTAATTAATAAGTGAGTAATAAGAGTAAACTTAAAGCTAGTGTATAATTTAATGGCGTTGTTTTTTATATTTAAGGATTTTATAATTAAAATAATTTATTAAAACCATTTATAATTATAATAGTTAATAAAGTTTTTAAGAACATTAATTCCATTAATTCTTATAAAAAATTTAATAAGAAAATATAAAATTAAGTTAATAAATTTTATTATATATTTTATTATTTTTATATTAATTAAATTAATTAATAGTTTAATGTTAGGGGATATAATAAGGATAAGGGGGTGGATGTATTTAATTAAAATGTTATAATTATATTAATATATTAATAAAGAATTTAATTAATTATTTAATAATAAAAATAAACTTAAAACTTTTATATAATTTAATAATATTATTTTTTATATTAAATATAATCTTATATATTTAAACTATAATAGTTATTTAATATTTTATAATAACCTTTTATTATTAATAATTTTATTATTTAATTTTATACCATTTAATTTAAATTAATATAGAATATATTAATAAAAAAAAGTCGAATAAATTTAATATTATTTATAATTAATTTATTAATTTTATTTGGGATATTATTTATTTTAAAAAGTTATAATAAAAAATAAAAAATAATTAGTAAAATTTAAAATTAATAATAAAACGTGATAATTATATATTATATTAAATTAATATTTAGATATAAGAATTAAAAATGGTATATTAAAATTACGTTTAAAAATTTATTTTAATTATTAAAAATAAACGTTAAATAATATTAATGAATAAAAAACTTTAAAGATTTTTATTATTATATAAGCTTTTATAATATTTATTTATTAAATAATATAATTACAAAGATTATCCTTTTAAAAGATATTAATAATTTAAAGTTATTATTTTTATTATAAGACGAATTATTAAACTTAAACATTATATACACATTTATTATTTTAAATTTATAATTTTAAACATAAGAATATGTTAAATATGTGTAATTCCCTTTATATAATAATAATGATATAATATTTATTGTTAATTAATCTATAATTTAAAAAGAAAAAGAATTTAAAATAAATATTTATAAGGTTTATATAAAGGGAAAATTAAAATAATATATTTATAAAAAAATAAATAAACCTTTTTATAACCTTTATAATATTAAAATCCTTTAATAAAAATTATAAAACTTAATATTATTATATAATATTAAAAAAATTATATAAATACTTGTTATAATTATATTTATTAATTCATATTAAATAAATAAAAGCAAAGGTTTTTTAGTTTTATAAAATATTATTTTTAAGTATTATTTACGTAGTAATTTATAAGATTTATTTTATTTTAAGTTAATAATTAATTATTTATAATTATATTAAGTAATTTAATTTATAATTATTTTTAATTCATTTTATTATTATTAATTATCCCACTTAAATATAAAATTAATAAATATTATAATTAATGTAAATAGGGATTTCATTTTAATTAATCTTAGTAAGTTTATTATTAATTATAATTGATTATTGTTAAAAATAAAAGATATATTTATTCCTTTAAAAAAAGATTTTAAATCACGTATATAAAATAATATATAAGCGTTTAGGAAACTTTTATCATATATAATTAATATTATAATTAATTTTTAAAAAGTATAATTATTAAAAAAGGTTATTACTTTCATTAATATTAAAATTTCCATACGTATATTTTTAAAAAATATAATTATTAAACTTTAATAATTAGTATAATATTTAAATATTAAATTAAACTTAAAAAACTTCATTAATATTAAATTTATTATTTTTTATTTTAATTATAAATTTAAAATATAAATAAAATATTTAAAAATATAAATAAACTTTATTATTAACATAGACTTTTTTAATAAATCCTAGCTTTTTTATTATATCTAAACCAAAGACATTAAATAATAATTATATTTATGGATTGGTTCTTTTTAAAATAAAAGATTTAATTTTTCTTAACGTTTTTATATAATAACGTAAAGGTTTTTTTATAATATTTATAATTATAAACTTGAATGAAATAATAATATATATTTAAAATTATTTAAATTTAAGGTATAAATTATTTTAAGTATAAAAATAATTTCCAAGGTTTATATATATTAATATTAATGATTTTTATAAATATTTATAATAATATTTACATATAAATTTATTAATTAAAACTTAAGTCATTTAAAAAATAACTTACATAAAAATTATAATTTATTCATTTTAATAAAGAATAAAACGGGGGATTTATATTATGTAACGAAGTTTTTAAAGGAGGTTATAATAATAAGCGTATGTTTTTAGAAATAAAAATAATAAAGGAAATACTTTTTAAAGATAATAATAATAAAAAAGTGTATATAATGGCGAAAGTAAATTATAATAATATGATTCATTTATTTTACATTATATATACTTATTTAAATAAATAAATATTTATATAATTATTAAGTATTTTAATAATAAAAATAAGAAAAATAAAAAGTTTAAATTATTTAATTATTTAAATATTTAACTTTTAATTATAATTTTAATTTAAATAATTAATTAATATTAAGATGAATATAATTATTAATATTTTAAAGATATTTAAATTTCGTTATTATAAAAAAAAGGAAAATATATTAACTAAAAATAATATTTTAAAATAACCTTTTAAAAAGGTACGAATAAGTTTTAAGATATAAAACATAAGATCTTTTAAAGGGAAACCGTAAGTTACGGAACCTTAAAAATTAATTATTAAATTAATTAATTTAATTAAAACTTATAAAATTAAAAAGAATTAATAAAACTAAGAAGTTTAAGATTAAGTTAATTAATAAATAATAATAGTTATTTAATTAAAGAATGTTAAAATCTTAAAATAATATTTAACATTATAATAATAAATTATAAAACCATTTATATATATTTAATAAATCTTATTATAATTTATACTTAAGAAAGTTATAAAAAAAAACTTACGTTTATTTATTTAAATATTAAATAATATAATAATAATAATAAATATATATATATATAAGTAAATAAATAAATAAGTAAGTATATATATATAAGTTAATATATTATAAAATTATCCTTACATATGAATTTTCATTACTTATTATTAAAATAATATAGCATAATATTTATATAAGTTAATAGTGATTATAATATTTCTTAAAAACCTTTTATAATTATTCCATTCTTTAATAAATAAAATTTAATTTATTTTTAAAATATAGGTTTATTTTTTAATTGGATAATGTGGAAACTTTTATTAATATAATTAAGATTAATTATTTTGTAATTATTATTGAATAATTTTTATATGTTTTTAGGTTTAACTTTTATAATTTTTTTAATTTTAAAACTTTTATTTATATATTTTATATATTTTTTTCCATTATTATTTATTATTAATTTAAATGAAATTAATTAATAATTATAAAAATGAATTAAAAAGAAACTAATTAAATTATTCTTATTAAAAAAGTTTATAATTATTATGGAATAAAATTATGCGATTATGTATTTAATTACATATATTAATAAAATTAATAAAAGTTATATTTAATATTTATTAAGATTATAATATATTTCTAATATAAACCTTTTTTTAAAAATCCATTTAAGCTTTTTAAACTTTTTAGTTAAATATTTTTTTAATATATTATTTAATATATAAACCTTGAAAAATAAATAAAACCTTATTATACCTTTATATATTAAAAAGATATAATTAAATAATTAACTTTTAAAAATTTTATATTTAAATTTATTAATAAATTAATTAAATATATTATATTTTATTAATATTATAAGTTTATTAAAATTATTTTAATTTATAATATAACTTTAACTTATTTAAAAATATTTTATTTTTTCAAATAAATTTATAAAGGATTTAAATTCTTATATTTAGTGTAACTTAAATAATATATCGTTAAAAAAAAAAAGCTTGGCGATAATATTAAATGTTTTAATATTTATAAAGATTTATATATTTAAATTTAAAGAAGGTTATATTTTATTAATTAATAATTAAATAAGAATATTACTAATTATAATGTTTTTAATTAAACGAAATAGTTAAAAGAAATTTGATATTTCTTTTTTAAATATAAAATAAAAAAAGGTTTTTTTTAATAATTATTTTTACATTTTTATTAAGTTAATTAAAACATTAAATATAAAAAAAATATTTAAAAAATATATATTTTCTTTTTTTAAAAAAATGCGTTATAAAGATTTTATTAAAATAATTAATGGTATTAATGTTAACTTATTAAATTAATAAGTAATTTTATATATAAAATATTTAATATATTTCTTAATATTTACATTAAATATTTATAAGGATAATTAATGTTATTATAAAACGTGGTAAGTAAAATAATATGTAATATAAATATTTTTAAGCTATTATAATATAATTAAAATAAGTTATAAGTTAAAATGTAATAACTTTAATTTAATTATAACATTAAAGTTAATATAATTTTATTTCTTTTTAAAATAATTATTTTAAAAATAATGTAAAGTTTTAAATTAACCACTTATTAAATTAATAAATAATAATATTTCTTATATTAAAATTATTATTTTAAGTAATATATTAGTTTTATAAACCTTAAATAAATGGATTTATGCATTATTATAGAAAATATATAAGAAAGAAACGCATATAATAATTAATGTAAAGAATTATTTTTTCATATACTTTAATAATATTAAAAATAATAAATAACAAAGATAATTTCCTTAATTTATAATATAGAAGTTTTTATTTCTTTATATATGGTATGTAATTAATTGTTTTATTAAAAATAAATGAAATAATATTATATAAATAATATATAAATAAAAATTAACGTAAGGTTTTATTATATTAAAAATACGGAATTAAATCCTTTATAAACGGGATATTAATAAAAAGTAAGGGGTAATTTAATTATTTACGATATATATATTTTGCTTTATATTAATAATATAACAATGATATAAATGTAAATATTCGGTAAGTTTTTATTTCTTATAAGTAATATTTTAATATAAAAAAGAAATTAATTACATTACTTATAATATAATAAATATAATTTTATATATATTAAATATAAATAAGGAATAATTATAAAAAAGTTTAATTTTTTTTTTATAATATTAATTTTATAAGTTTTTTCCATTCGTATATTAATAAAATATAAGATTTAAGTTTTTTATATTTAGTAATTATTATGTAAGATTTAATTCTTTAAAAATTATATGTTAATAAAAAATAAAGGAGCTTACGGCATGTGAATTTTAGTTATATATAAGTAATATATTAATAAAAAGTAAGGGTTAATATTTTTAAACTTTATATATAAGATTTAACCTTTTATAAGTAATATATTAATAAAAAGTAAAGGTTAATATTTTTATTTATAATATGCGGGTTTTAGTTACGTATATTTAATATATTAATAACAAGTGTAAGTTAATTCTTTTAAACTTAAAACATATATTTTACTTTTTTATAAGTAATATATTAATAAAAAACAAAGGATATAACCCCCATTTATAACATATAAATTTTAATTATTCATAATAAATAAATTAATAAAAAACAAGGATTAATCTTTTACATTTAAAATATAAGATTTAATTTTTTATAAGTAATAAATTAATAAAAAATAAAAGTAAAGTTAAAGTTTTAACTTATAAAATATTAATTTTAAATTTTATAATTAATATAAATAATATTTATTTTTTTATTTATTAAATAAATATATATTATATTTAAGTTCATTATAACGAATATATTAGTAAAAGGTAAGGATTAATTTAATTTATAAATTATATTTATAACTTAGTTTTATAGCGTAAAATATATATTAATATGAATAAAGGATCGATTTATTCACTTATAACATGTTAATTTTAATCTTTTTTAATTTTTATATTAATTATTTAAAAATAAAATTAAGATTTTTATTTTAAAAAAGTTATAATATATTATAATAATAAAAATAACTTTATTTCTTAATTTTATTTAAAATATTTTAAACTTTAATAATATTTAAGTTTAAATATCACTTAATTATAATTTATTTATTCTTAGTTTATTTTATATTTTTTAAGATTTTAATTTAATTATTTATATAATTACTTAATTATTATATTATTTAAATAAATAATATTTACATAATTATTAAATTATAACATAAACTTAATATTTTAATAAATAATAATTTATATATTTAATTTAAAGTTATATTATTTGTATGATTTTAGTTTAATAATAAATATTTACATTAATTAATAAAGTAATTTATTTTTTATTAATATATATTATATATTTTTTATTTAAATAATATATATTACTTACGGTTCGAGGTTTAATTAAAATATAAACATATATTAATTTTAAATTTTAAAGTTAAAAATTTTTTTAAGAAAAAAAATTAATAATATATAAGTTTAATAAAAGGTATGTTAATAACCGTGATTAATAAGTTAAACCATTAATATAATTAAGTAATATTTAATACTTATTATTATGTAACGTTAATATATTATTATATTTTTTTTTTTTCATTTTTATTTTATTTATTTAACTTGTTATTTATTATTGGTAGATTTTTCTTATTTTTATTAATTATATAAATCAAATGGTAAATAATATATCTTTAAGTTTTTTATATATATTATTTCGACTTTTTTATAAAATATTATATATCATATTAACGGTGTGAATACGTAACGTTTTATTTTGGTAATATTTATATTTAAATATCGTTTTTATAACTACTTACGTTTATTATTAACAGTTTTATTTAAATAATATTTTTACTTATTTTAATACTTAAATTAAATAATAAATAAGTGGAATTATTAAAGCATATTATTTTTTTAGTTTAATATTTCCTTGGATAATTATTTATTAATTAAATATAAATATAATTTAATAAATAATATGTAATTATTTAAGTAGGTTTATTTATATTATTATATAAATAATACTTTAATATATTATTCTTTATAATTTATAATTAAAATGGAATATAATTTTTAAGGAGTAAATTTATTAAATGTAAAATTAAAAGCTTTTATTTACTTATTTATTTATGTTTTAATTTTTTATATATTAAGTGAATATATAAATTATATTTTTTAATTTAATATGCGGTTTAAGTTTTATTATATTTAAATTATAAATATAATTTCTTTTTAAGGTTTTTAAGTTTTAAAATTATTAATAATTAAATTTAATAATTATAGTTATAAGTATTTTAATAATTAAGTTCGGGTTATAGTTTTTACCTTTGGAAATTTACGTTATAATATATGAAATATTAATATTCTTTTTAATTTATTATATAAATATTAGTTTTAAATATAATATAATAACTTTTTTAAGTACGAAACTTATTATAAATTAATTATTTTAATTCTTATTATAATTAACTTATAAAACACTTAATAAAATTATTAATTTTATTAAAACATAATATTAAAAAGATAATATTTATATATATTTTAATACATTTGCTCGTTTTAATTACTTATATAAAGAAATTTAATATTTACATAATATATTAAAGAACGTAACTTACGTATTTTTTTTTTTTATTTATTTTAAGTTTATCGATTTAACTTATAAATAAAAGTATTTTAAAATTAATTTACTTGGTTTTATTTTACTTAATATAATACATTACTTTATAATTAAATATAATTTAAATTAATATTTATATAATTTTAGGTATTTTCTTAATATATTAATTAATAATATTAAGATTAGGAATTATAATAAGAATATTATAATATTAGAAATAAATCATTATATTAACTTTATTCTTTTATTATTATTACATATGTTATATGTTATGTTATTTTCTTTTTTAATATTTATTTTAACGTGGGAATTTTAAGTACTTAAATATTTCCGGACTTTTATATTAAAAAAATTATATAATTAATAACTTAATTATATAAATATTTATTAAATATAATACGTTAATTAAGCTATTAAATTTAAGAATATATTAAGTTATAAGTGAGAAAACCTTAATATTTTATAATTGAATGTATTATTATTTAAATTAAGAAGGTTTTAATTTAATTTTAATGTTTAAACTTATATATATATATAATAATATAATAAAAAAACATACGTTTTCAAAGGTTTTTTAAAGTAAACTTAATATTTAGTTTTTATTTTTTAGCGTATTAATTAAGTTATGGCGTTAACTTGTAAATAATAAGTTTATATATAATGAAATTTAATAATTTTATATTATATATAATATATATATTATTTTATAATAAATATTTTAATATAATTAAAAGCTTTTAAGTTACATTTATTTAAAATTATAATTATTTTATTATAAATTTATAAATATTAATAACGGTTCGTAACACCCTTTTATATTATTATTATTAATCTTTTTATTAAAGATATAATTAATAATTTTAATTATTATATTTACCTTAATTTAAATATAATTATATAATAATCTTTTAAAAGTTATGGAAATTTTAAATATTATAAAATAAATTAATTACATATTTAAATAACGCTTATAATATTATTAATTAAGTTATATTAATATAAATTATATTTTTATATAACTTAAATAATAAAATACATTTATATAAATATTTAAATATTTATTAAATATTATTATATATAATTATAAATAAAGGTTTTATATTTATTAAAAAATATTTTAACTTAAATAAAATTATTTTTATAACTTAAAATATAATTATTAATATAATAAATATATTGTTTATAAAATTAATTCCGGATTATATTTTACTTATTTTATTATAAATTAGTTAAAAAAAACTAAAAAAAACCTTTTAAAAGTTTTTTTTTTAAAAATTCTTTTTATAATTTTTAAAGAAATTAATTATTTTTATATTAATTATTTATAATTTATGGGTCGGTGGAATATTACTAACATATTAAATATAAGAATTATAATAAAAAAATTAAAGTAATTAAATATATAATTAACTTATAAAACGTTTAATTATTTAATAATTATTGTTATATAACATTATATATTTTTAATATAAATTAAATCGTTTTTTTTTTTATTATTAACTTTTATATTTATAAAAAATATTATATATTTACAAAACACACTTATAACCTTATAAAATATAATAATATAATCGAAATTCATACGCAATAAATATCTACTTTTAAAAGTTAAATAAAATAATAAAAACTTATTTAATTTTATTATTTTTTAAAATATATGTTATTTTATATTTAAATATAATTTAATATAACTTAACAATTTAAAAAGCCACTTATTAAACATTAAATCTTATAATAATTTAACATTTTTTAAAATCTCCTTATTTTTATTAAAGAATGTACTTAATATATATAAAACTAATTAATTTTTCCACATATATATATTAATTAATAATTACATTAATTTTATATATTAAATACTTCGATATTTATTAAATATTAAATTAGTTTTATTTTTAATATTAAAACATTTATAAAGTTCTTAAGTACTTAAAAAGATATATAACAAAATTATTAAGTTTTTAATAAGTAATATTTTAATTTATAAAAGGAATTTTTAAAAAATATTAACGTTAATATTTATAAAAATACACGTAAATAAAAAAAAACCTAAATTCATTTTAAATTCTAATATTTATTATTATATAATTAAGAGTGGCACATTATTAATTAAAATGGAAAAAATTATATTAACATATTAAATATTATATATAAAATATTTTTATTTTTAAAATAAACTATTAAAAAAATTAAATAATAAAGTTTTTTTTATATATATATTTATTTTATTATAATTATTTTATATAAATACGATATTTTTTATTAATTATATATATTTATTTTATTAAATTTAATAATTATTAACATTATTAATTCTATTAACCCCGCCCCCGTAAAACTTATAAATTCCACCATCCCATTAATTAATTATAAAAGGAAAATAGTAATAAATTTTATTTAACTTATATAAAAAAGAAAAATATTATACATAATATATTTAAATCATTATAAAATTTTATAATAAAACTCACCCTTTCCATTCTTAATTTACAAAGATTAATACACACTTACTTATATAATATATAAGTATAATTTTTTCTTAACTTTCTTTCATATATTAAATATTTAATATAATATTTCGTGTTTAAGTTAAAACTATTTATTTTATATTAATTTATTTACATTTAATATAAATAAATAAGTAAATTAAATATAATTTACTTGTTATATTAAGCTTAAATTAATTAAAATCGCTTAATATTATACTTAAAAAAATAAATAATTTAATAAATTTATTAGTTTAAGTATTATATTTTAATAACATTATAAATAATAACATTCATTTTATAATTAATAATAACATGTTTTTATTATTATTTTTATTTTTAAATAATATTAATAAAACTTTTTATTTTTAATATTATTAATAAGTTTTTTAAGAATATATATTAATTTTATTTAATTATAACTATTAATTAAAGTATAAATAAAAGATAATATTTAAAGTAAGAAATTATTATATTATAATATTCACGTTAATTTTTTAATATATTTACACGTTTATTTAATATATAAAGATTAAATATTAAAATATATTATTATATTTTATAAATATAAAAATCAAAATCTTAATTATAAACGTAAATTATTTTTTAAAACTTAATATATTATTTTCCATTTTAATAATAACTTATTAATATATATTTATAATTTTTTTTTTATATAATAATAAGAAATTTCTAAAAATTAATAAATATTTAACTTAAATTATTAATAGAAAATATTATAAATATAATCATAAAGTAAGGTATTAATCTTATTAATAATATTATAAAAATTATTAAAACTTTAATATTATTATTTTATTTTAAATTATTATAATTTAACGATAAAGATAAATTTAATTTTATTAAAGTTTTAATACGTTTTTATAAATTTATTATAAACATAAATATATTTGGGAAGGTAATTTTAAATTTCGTATTTAAATTATATCATGTAATTTGGATTTAAAATTATTAATTTAAATAACTTTATATTATTTAAATATAAGTGGATAAAAAAAAAAAACATTTAATAAATTTACATAAAGTTAAAAAAAAAGTTTAATATATTTTTAAGACTTATTTATAAACTTTTTTCGATGATAAATTTGTTATGAATAAATATATTTTTTATATTATCTTTTTAATGTTATTATAATTTAACTTATTAATTTATAAGGGGAAAAAAATATATTTTATATATAATATTATTTTTTGAATAGTATAATAAATTCCATTTATTAACATTTTTAATATAATTAAATAAAAATAAATAAATTATTAATTACTTTTAAATATAATAAAAAATTTTATTAATATAAAAGATTACTTTTAAATTATACTTTATTTACAATGATTTTAAGTAATGTAATAATTATTATATATAATAAGTTTTATATGGTTTATTATAATAAAAGAGAATTAATTTCTTTTATAGATTTTTTTTATACGAATATATAATGTGTGAAGCTTTTTTTTAAATCTTATTAATATTTTTTAAAAACATTATTATTTAAGTAACTTTTATTTTAATATCTAAGTTACTTTCCCACTTTTTTCTTAAACTTAATTAATTAAAATCAAGTATTTTTATTTTATAATATATTTTTTAGTTAATTTAACGTTTAAAATCTTAAATATCTTTTAATTTAATATAATTTTATTAATATAATTCGTACGTTTTTATAATTAAAATTAATTTATTTACTTTAATTATAAAATAAAAATAAATTTAATTACATTTATTTTAAAGTAATATTAATTATTATATTTTAAGTAAATTAAAAGTTTATTTTAGTTTTTAATAGTTTTAAATGAATAAAATCTTTGTTAAGTAATTTTTATAATTAAAAAAATATAATAAATTTCGATTTTAATTAATATGGGGTTAAAAAATTTAAGAAAAATACATTTAAATTCATTTTAATTATATAATTAAAATAAATAGATTAATTTTATTTATAAAAGCGTATAAGTTATATTAATAAAGTTATTATTAATTAAAAAATAATTAAGTTTAAATAAAAATGCTACATATAAAAGGTTAAATTTCTACGATTTAATTAGTTAATCTTAAAAAAAAAGTAAGAAAGTAACTTGGATATTAAAATAAAGGTTACTTAAATAACAATACTTTTTTTTAATAACATGGTTTAGTTAATTAATCGAAAATTATATTAATAAACGTTTTACTTTAATAAAATATATACTTATTTATTAAAATAAAATAATTATTAATTATTTTAATTTATTTTAAAAGATTTAAAATTTAAGTTTAAAAAACCTTTCGTTAAATATAATTATAAAATTTTTAAGGTTTTTATTTTATGTTTTAAAAATAGTTATATAATATCTTAAGATTTAAAGGCATTAAAATATAAAAACCATTTTAAAAACTCTTTATTTTATATATGATAATATTTTAAATAATTATATAATAATAAAAATAATGAAAATTATAAAAATTTATTTAATAATATTTTATATGAAAAGGTTATAATTAAATTAATTTTAAATACTTTTAATTTTATATTTAAATAATTTCGTAAATATTTATTTAAATTATTTATTATTTAAAAAATACATTATTTAAATTAATAATAATTAATTAATATAAATTACATTTTAATTAATTATTATTTCTTTTAATTTTTTTAAAAAATTAAAGTTATTATTATTATATTATTTAACGTTTAAATAAATAAATGTAAGTTTTTTTTTATAACTTTTTTAAAGGTATAAAATATAGTAAGTTTTATTATTTATATATGAATAATTTTATAATATTATAATAATAAATCTTATTTTAAGTTTTTTAATTCCTTTTAATTTTATAAGTTTTAATTAAATTAATTATATTAAAAGTTAATTTTAAAAAATTTCGTGATTTATATTTTTTTTTTATAAGTTTTTATATTTTATATTATAAAGTTTATTCATACTTATTTTAAAGGTTAATATATTTTTTTTTTTTTTATATTTAACTTTTTTTATTTTATTAATTAATTAAAACATTTATATAAAAAAAATAATCCTTTAAATAGTTTATTAAGTGAGTTTTTTTAAAGCTTTATATTTTTTTTTAATTATTTTTTTAACATCTTTTTTAATATAATATTATCCTTTTTTCTTTTTTAAAAGTAAGTATATTTCATTAAAATAATTAATAATTTCGTAAATTTTTTAAATTTTAATAAATGTATTAATAACTATATTTAATAACACGTTTTATTTAACGGGATTATTAAATTTAATTTATATAACTTTATTAATTAACCTTTTTCGTTTTAATATTATTTACTTTATTTTATATATTTAAAAAGTTTAAATTATTAATTTTAAAATATTATAATTTTTTTATAACATATTATATATTTAATATTATTTTTTTTATAACTTTCCATTTAAAATATAAAAATATAATATATTTTACTTTCGGAGTTATTTAATTTATTATATTAATTATAACTATTATATATTTAAATAATATTAAAATACCATTTTAATATTTTTTTTAATAAGTATAAACTTTTTAATTTACTTTTTAACTTATAATTTATTTTTATTTTTATAAAATAATTTAATATATAACTTTTTTTTTAATATTAAATTATTAATTTATTAAACTAAGTTTTAACTTTACACTTGCTTTTTATTATAATAAATTATTACTTAAAATTTAATAATTTAATTTTTAAACCTTTCTTAATTAAAACATTATTTTAACCGTTTATTTAATAAATTTATTAATTTATAAGTTCTTATAAATACGTTTTATAAAGTTATTAAAATATAATTTTAAACACTTTATATAATTATTTTATTATATATTTATACTATTACTTTTAATATTAAAAATAATTTAATTACTTTTTTTAATTCTTTAAAAATACTTAAAATTTTAATATTAAACATTACTCCACACAAGTTTATATAACTTTTTCTTTATATTATTTTAACTTAATTTTCATATAAAACATAATTATAACTTAATTTTTCCCTTCTTTATATTCCACTTAAAATTCCCCATGCTATAAAAATATTAAAAAATATATAATAAAAGTTGTTTTAACTTATATATATTAAAATAAATAATGAATTTTAAATATTTCATTTTATAAAAAATTAAAAAATAAATATATAACAAAAATATATATAACGTTACATATTAATTTATCTTTTTATATAATTATATATTCATCCCATTTAATTTAAACTTAAACTAATCTTAATAATTATTTATTTAACTTAATTAACTTTTTTTTTTACTTAATTTTTATTTTATTTAACTTTATTTTATTTATATAAAATCATTTTTTTATTTACTTTACTTTATTTCATAAAATAATATTAACTTAATTAACTTTAATATATTTTTTAATATATTTTAATCTTTTTATACTTTATTTATTAAATATGAAATTAACTTAAGTTTAATTATTATATATTTTTATATTAAACTTAAGGTTTTTTAATTATAATTTATTATTTTTCATTTATAAATTAAAAGTATTTTATAATTTTTATCTTAATTATAAATATTAATAAATTAAAATATTTAATTATATATTTTAATAAATAAAATTTTTATATTATTATAATAAAAACATTAAAATTCCGTATAAATTAATATATTTAACATTTCTTTTAACATAATATAATCTTATTTTAAAATATTTTTTAATATTATAATAAAAATTAATAAAATATATTCTTTTATATTAACATTATAATAAATTTACTTCGAAATAAGGAATAATTTTTTACTTTCTTTATATAAAAATAATTATTACATACACCACTTAAATAACCAAAAACAATTATATAATAATTAAATAAATTATTACTTTTATTATAATTAATACACCATTTATAACGCTTTATAATATAATTAATAATTAATCCATATATAACTTAAGTTATATAAAAATAATTAAACTATAATAAACCTTAATAAATTTTTAAGTTTATTATTTTTAAACGTAAAATTAAATGTTATTTTATTAAACTTTTCATAATATTTTATATTAATAATATAACATTAAATACTTATTAAATATATATAAAAAGTATTAAGTATTAACTTATATAATTAAACATAATAATATAAAAAAAATGTAAAAATTATAACCTTAACTATTAAAAAACCCATAATATAAAATTATAATCATTATATATAATATCGTTAAAAATTAATTAAATAACTACAAAAGATTTATTAATTTAAGTTTTATTAAATAAAAAAAAATATTAATTTAATACCTTTTTACTATTTTTTAAACTTCGTTTATAAATTATTATAAATTTTAAAACATTTAATTTTATTACATAAAAAATGTTTCTTAATATAATATTTTATTAATAATTATTTTATATTAAATTAACCATAAATTTAAATAAGTTATATATAAATAATAAATATATAACATATATATAATATTTAAATAAAACCGTTTAAATCATTAAATTTTAACGCAAGTAAAACTATATTACAATTAAATTAATTTAATATTAAAATATAATAAATATAATTCTTTTTTATTATTTTATTTATTCTAAATAACAATTATTAAAAATAAATAAATAAATTATAATAATTAAAAAAAAAAAATAATATTAATTTAAATAAAATACTAATTATTATATTTATATAAATATTTAAAATATTATAATCGTAATATATTAATTAAAAACAAACGATTAAAATTATAAATTAAAATCGATATTAAAATACGTATATAATAAAAACATAAAAAATAAATATTTAATTATTAAATAATTATAAATGTAAGTTATTAATATATAACGTTATAATATTATTAATTAATTATTATAAAGGTTAAAATATTTTTATAATTTAATTCGTTAAAAATAATAAAGATTTTTTTATATTTATATTTTATTTAATAATAATTATATATTTCTTAAAGATAAATAATAAATAAATTATAATCGATTAAAATAAATATATAATATAAAAATAACTTAACTTATATCCATATTATATTATATAATTAAAGCTTTTATAATAATTAAAAGTTTAATATTAATAAATCCGTTAAAATAATAAGTTTATTATTAAATATTATAAAAAAAGTTTTTAAATAAGCGTATAAAAAAACTTTAAGTTTACTTAAAAACCTTATTTAAATTAAGTTTAAACCATAATGAATACGTTAAATTTCTTAACTCCGCGTTAAAAAAAAAAAAACTTTTATTTTAATTAAATACATTTTTAACCCTACCATAAATAATTATTCTTTACTTTAATTAAATATATTTTTAATTTAACCCCGCAAAAAACTATTATCTTTTAATTTAATTAAATATATTTATAATATTTATTTTTATGACTTTTCTTAAATATTTTATAAGATTATAATGAAATTATTTTCTTTTTTTTTTTCTTATTATAATAATATATTTTATATTTTATATTATTTATATTTAAATAAATAAAATAATATTTAATAAGTTTTATTTACAAAATCTTTATTTATTAAATATTAAGTTTATTTTATTTAAAATTA
Source organism: Annulohypoxylon moriforme (assembly GCA_022695765.1). Classification (NCBI taxonomy): domain Eukaryota; kingdom Fungi; phylum Ascomycota; class Sordariomycetes; order Xylariales; family Hypoxylaceae; genus Annulohypoxylon; species Annulohypoxylon moriforme. The sequence goes on from MU403203.1 coordinate 29,484, forward strand.
TTTTATATATTATATAATTTTTAAAATTTTAAATATTTATTTAACATTATTTATTATATTTAATTTTTTATTATAATAATAATATTATATAAAAAATATTTATACTTTTATATATATTTATATATGTTTAAATATATTTATTATATAAAGTTATTAAGTAATTTAATAAGTTATTATTAAAATATTTTTTAAAAAAAATACTTCATTTTATTAAATAATTTTATATATATTTATATACTTTAATTTAAACCTTATTTTATATTTGATTTTATTTATATAAAATATTAAACCTTTTTATTATATATTTTTATACTTTCTTATTAATAAATTTTTAAAAATTAATTATTTTTATAAAATATATAAAACTTATAAATATTATTATTATTATAAATTTACTTACTTTTAATATATAATAAAATTTAATATTATATATTATTTATTTATATTTATAATAAAAACTTAATTTTATTTATATAATAATAAGATTATTTTTTTATTAACCGTGAATATAATATATAACTTTTCTTTTTTATGATAATATATCCCACGCAAAATATATAAACTTTTAAATAATAAGTAAGTACTTATTATAAACGTATGAAAATCTCTCATTTTATTAACTTTTTTTTTTTTTCTTTTTTTTTTTTTTTATTTAACTTTTATAATTTATTAAAAATTATTATATTTTAACTTTTTATATTATTTATTATAATTATATTTTACTTTTAATAATTAATTTCTCCTTTTAATAAAAGCTCCTTTTTTATTAATTAACATGATATTATATTAGTTTATTTTTATTATATCCTTTATTAAAACTGTTATAATATAATAATATAATAAAAGTATTAAAATAAATTTAAAATATAAAATTAAATTAATAAGTTAATTATAATATATAATATAATTCATAGTAAACTTTATCATTTAATAATTATAAAATATATTATTAATTAATAATTATATATAAAAAATACTAAGATCATGTAATGTTATAATTATTTTTCTTTTTATTATTATTACTTTCTTATAAATTTTATCTTTTATTTTATTTCTTTTAAAATTTTAAAGCCTTTAATATTTATATTATTTATATTACTTTTAAGTTTAAAACATATCATTCATGGTAACTATTTTTAAACTTAAGCGAGCTTATATTAATTATATTTAATTAATTTAATATAATTTAAAAGTTTTAAAATAATATAAAAATTAATATAAAATAACTTATAAGAATTAATAAAGGTTTTATAATCGCATTGCAATTTATAATTAACCATAATTATTTTATTTAAAACATGTTTTTTTTATAGTTAACAAATAAATTAATTATAAAAAATTAATAAATATACCGAAAAGTTTTTATATAATACCCCCATTTATAAACCTTATATATTTTATAAAAAATATCATTAGTAAAAATAAAAATTAAAATATAAGGGATTTAATGGAAGGTATAATATAAATATAATAATATTATTTTATATGATTAATTATTTTAATTTTATTAATTAATTTTTAAAATGTTATTTAAAAAGGTATATTAAAATTAAATAATATAATATTATTAATAATAACTTTATTTATATCCATAAGACGTATATTATTTAATTATTTAAATAATATATATCGATTATAAGCTTAATTATATTAAAATATTTAAAATACTTTAAAAGGTAAAATTATAATTTTATATAATAAATATAATATTATTAAATGTTATAATTAAATGTTATCATTATTTTATCATTTTATAAGTAATTATATATATTATAATTTAATTATTTATTATGTATAATAATATTATATTTTACTTAATTACCTTTTATTATTATTTCATTTTAATATTTATTTTCTTTCTTTTTTTCATTTATATTTTATTATATATAAGATTAATTATATCCATAAAATATTATAATAACTCTTCCTTTTTATATAAATATAATTAATAATTATAATTTCCTTTTTTTTTTTTTTACCTTACTTTTTTTTCCTTTTTTTTTTTCTTTTTTTTATTTTTTTACTATTAAATAAATTCTTATTTATAATAAAATATTTAAACTTTTTATTTAATATTTTATTTATAAATGAAAATAGTTAATATATTAAACGTATACTTTATTATAATTATTATAATATTATAGCTATTAATCCTTTAAATTATCTTTTTAATATATTTATTATCATTTATTATTATTTTTTAAATTATTATAAATTAAATAATTACTTTATTTTTTAAATATACCTTAATTTTTTCATAACTTTTATTAATATTATTATATGTTATTATTATTTAAATAAAAAAAGATTTTATTACTTCATAAATATTTATTTTTTTATAATTATATTTTTTATAATATAACGTTTATTACTTTTTTTTATTTTAAATAAATAATTTTAAATTAATTACTTTAACATTAAAATTACGATTATTATATTAAACATTTATAAAAATGTATTTATTTTTTTATAATAATATAAATAAATATAAAATAACTTTTATTTCCTTAAAAATAAAATAAAATAAAAAGAATCAGTTTTATATTATAAATTAATAAACTTATAAATACATTACTTCTCTTAACAACCCTTCCACCGTTAATAGCCTTATATTAATTAATAATATTATAATATTAATATATTTATTAAAAATTTAAATATTAATATTTAATCTTCCGCATAAAAATATAAATAATATTAAAAAATAATTAATTACTTAAATATTATTAATAATTAAACTTTTTTTACATTATGTTTAAAACTTTTTAAAATATTTTATATTAATTATAATTATAATATTAAAATATTTATTAATTATAAATATATTAAATTTATAATAATATTATACACGTATTATTATATTATTTTTAATTTATTTTTATAAAAAATAAATTATTTATTATTAACTTATAATAATAATATATTTTAATTAACTTCTTTCTTATTTAAATCTTATAATCTTTTAATACTAGTTTTAATCTTAAATAATAATTATAATAATATTAAATAATATTTATTAATTAATTATAATATATGAATATTATTAAATATCATTACCTTATTAAATTATATTTATATAATTATAAAATTAACGTTAATTTTATTAACTTATTTTATTATTAAACTTTAAAAAATTAATAATAATATTTAATCTTAAGTTTTAAACTTAATTATAATAAATATAAATATAAAAATAAAACCTTATTTATTAAATAATATATTTCATATAAATAATTAATTTTTATTAAAAACATATACCTTATTTATAAATAAAGATAAATTATTATTTAAAAGCCCCGGAAGTTATATACTAAAAATAATAAATAAAAAAATAAAAATAACATTAAAAAGTTTTATAATTATAAAAATATTAATATTTAATATATAAATTAATATATTAAAGTTTAGTATAAATTTCTTAATTATATATTTAACTTTATTAATTATTTTAAACTCTTAGTGAATAATTTTAATTAAAAATAATAATATATTTTTTATAAAAAATAAATACGTTAAAATTTTTAAGTTTAAATTATTTATTATTTTAAAAGTTTATTTTAACGTATTAACTTTATCTTTTTCCAAGCATTTTAAGTTATATTAAAAAGAAAAATATATATATCCCATTTCTTTTTTCTTTATAAAAGAAATTATTATTTAAAAATTTATAATATAATATATAACATTTAATAAAGTTATAATTTTTAGTTTTATAATTAACATTTAATTATATTATTAATAATGGTGTTAATTTACCATTTAAAATATGTGAATTTTATTTAATTTAAAAACAATATTTTAACTTTTTAAAAAATACGGCATATTTAATATTAATAATTCTTATTTATTAATTTAAGATGATAATTATTTTATATTTTAACCGTAATTAATAACTTAAAATATATTTATTCTTCTTACTTTTAAATAATTCTTTAATTTTTTTATATTTATTTTTTATTTTTAATTATTTTAGATAAAATATTAAACCCCTTTATATTAATTTAAATTAATAAAAATTATTATATAAAATGATAATTAATATAATATTAAAATCCTTATCGTAATTATTTTACACGTTTTATAATTATATATATTTAATAAAAGTTTAAACCGGTAATTATATTATACTCGTTTTATTTTTAATATAATATATTTAAATAATAACTTTATTTATTACGATTAATTAATGTTTTATAAAGAAAAAAAACCTTTCTTTAAAATTACTTTTTCGAATATTATTTATGTTTATTTTCAAATATTTAACGATCCTTAAAATTAAAAAAAAAAACCTTAAAACTAAAATTAATTAAATATTTTATAATTTCATATAAACTTATTTATATATTTATTAAGTATATAATTATATTATATATATTAAAGTATTTTAATTAACATATTATATAATAAAAGAAAACATATAAAAAATTATATAAATTAATATAATGTCCTTTAAAATTAACCCCTTTATTACTTTAAACTTATATAATTAATTTAAATTATTACTTTTTTCTTCTTCGCACTTAACCTTATAAATAATTTCTCCAATGTTTTTTTTTTAAAATAATCTAACTTTTTAATAAGAATTTCAAATAAAAATATTTTTACTTTATTATTTTTTTTAAAAACACCTTTTTAAATTTAAAAAATTATAATAACTTTTATTTCTTATAAATTTACATTATTATATATAACATTATTTTTATGATTATACTTTATTATAATAAAAATTTTAACTTTTTAATTATTTATTAATATATAACTTAATTTATTATTTATATTACTTAAATTTATAAATTATTTATAGTTATTAATAATTAAACTTATTAATATCTCACTTGTAATATTAATATTAATAATTTAATAAAAAAGTAAAAAAAAAAAAAAAAATTACTTTATTAATTTATATTTTTTTTTTATTTATAAGTTTAATAAATTAAGGAGTTTTATAAGAAAAATCCTCACTAATATTATTTTTTTTATTATTCTTATTAATAACCTTAAATGTTTTATTATCTTTATTAAAATTTATATATTTTAAAACTTTTAACTTAAAAATTAAACCTTTTATTTTTAAAAAATTTATTCTTTTATTTTAATTAAAAAGAAATGAATTAAAATATTTATCACGTTTAAGTTTTATTAACTTTATTATAACTTATTAATATTTTAATATAATTAATATTAATAAACTTAATATAATTTTACTTATATTTACTTCCATAATATTATTTATAATAATATAAAAAATTTTCTTATTTTTATTTAACTTATTAATTAATAAATCCTTATAATTTTATAACTTAATTTCATTTAAATTTATATACCATCCTTTAAGAATCTTTATATTTATTATATTAATAATTTTATTAATAACTTTTTTATTAAAATACCACGCAACACTAAACTTATAAATCCCTTTTATATTTAAAAACTAATAAAAAAGATTAACTTTAATTAAAATAATAATAATAACGTATTTAAGAATTTTAAACTTTATTTTAATATCTTAAATTTTAAAACGGATTATAAAAGATATTTTTAAGAAACTCTTTTATACCTTTATAAATTTAATATGTTTATTTTTAATAACGTTATATATAAATATATATATTAAAAATAATAATTTATATAAAAAATCATGCTTAACTTTATTTAATTTAATTTAAAAAATATTAATTAATAATTATTTTAATATAAATATATATAAGTAAAAATTCTTACTTTATAAAAATATTAAGAAAGTTAAATGTTAATTTATTTTAATGTGAATTTATATATATTATATAATATAATAAATATTTTAAATTTTTATTAATAAAATTATTATTATTTTAATAATTAATTACGGTTAAACTTAATGTGGTATTATTAATTAATATCTTATAATAATTTAAAATTATTTTAAAAACACTAAATTCTATATTTTTTAACAGAAAATTTATTATATACTTAATATTAAATTTTCTAAACTTATTTTATAAAATAAATATTAATTACATTATTATATTAACAATCAAATATAAAAGCCGGATTTTTTTATTTAAAAACATATTATTACTTATTTACTTAAATAAAAATAATTATATAATAATATATAAAATATTTTATAAACCTTTATAATATAAAATATATATAAATAAATATTAAATATATATATTATATAAAATAAATATTATATAAATTAAATATTATAAAAGTTATAAAAAAATAACGTAAAAAATTCCATAATATAAAATTTTATTTAAACAAATATATAAAAAGATTATATATACCACACTCCTTTTTATTCGTCTTTACCATTAAATAAAAAGATATAATAATTATATAAAGTTTTAAAAATTAATTAAAAAATATAAATATAATAAATAAAAAAAATTAAATAATTTTAAAAATAATTCATTATCTTTTAACATTTAAATACTTTAAATCTTAAATTAATAATTAATTAACATTCTTTCCTAATTAATTATAATAAATATAAACACTTATAATTATTAATCTAAACTAAAATTAAAATAATAAAATTATTACATTTTAAATATTTATACTAAGTTAATTAAAAAGTAATAAAAACATATTACTTTATTATATTAATTATATTAATTAAGAAATAATTCTTTATTTTCCATAAGCTTTTAAATTTAAAATAATATTGCAAGTATATAACTATATTATATATAATAAATTAATATAATATTATTTTAAATATTTATAAAAAAAGTAAGTAATTACTTTACTTAAATATTATCGTAATAAATACATAATTATAAAATATCTTTTATAATTAAATTTATATATTAATAATATTTTATAACACCTTACTAATAATTGCATATAAATTAATTCTTTATTATTCCATTAATTAAAATAAAGTTCTAAAAATATAAAAAACTATCATAAATTAATAATAATATTAAAAATACCTTAATATATATATTTCCATTTTAAATTAAAATCATTTAAATATTTTATATAAAGTAAAATTATAAAACCTTTCCATTTAAAACATAATTAAATAATTTTATAATAATAATACTTAATATTAAAAGATTCGTTATATAAAATATATATATAAGGTATTATTATTATAATAATTAATAATATATTAAATATTTACTTAATATTAATATTATATTAATTATTAATAAGTTATATATTTATATTAATATATAAATTATTTTATTAAAATTATTTATAATACTTTCTTACGAATTATATTTTATTAAGATTTTATTTTTATTTTTTTATTACTTACTTATATAAGATAAAAAAAAAAATAAAAAAAAATATTTATTATTTATTAACCATTATTAATAAAATTTATTATAAATATCTTAATATTTTAAAATCTCGTTATTATGTCTTAAATAATTATTAATAAAAATAATTTCCATACTTTTATAATTAAAGAATTAAATATTTAAATTATTGTTATATAAATAAGATATAAATAAAGATCCTTATAAGAAAACTATAATATAATTATATTAAACATTACATTTTAAAACATGAAATAATTTAAATTTTAAACTTTTATATATAATATAATTATTATTTTAATATTAATATTTAACGTTTTATTATATAAGCACCTTTAATAATTTAGTTAATTTAATAAATGTTAATAACTAACTTATTTTATAAATTATTACATAATATATAAATAATTATTTTATCCTTAATAATTTAAATAATAAAATTCTTCTATTTAATTATAATAAAGATACCATTATATATGAAAAAAAAAACTTTTATTTAAAATAAAAATAATTTTTTTAAAATAAAATAAATAAGATTAATAATGATTTTAAAAACCGCTTAATTATTAATGAGGGCATAAATTAGTGTATATTATTAAATATTAAAAAATAAGTTATTATTATATAAAATAATTGGAATTTATTATTTTAAAAATTATTTATAAGATATTATATAATTTATTATTATTATACGTTTAATTTAAACCTTAAATTAATAAATTAATAAAATAATTATTAAATTAATAAATATAATTATTTAAAACTAATAAAAAAATATGTTAATTATTTTTCTTAATTAAATAATTCTAATGAATGGATTATTCTAGTTTGTGAAAAATATTATTTTTATTTTTTTTAAAATAAATTTTTAAAATATGTAATAGCAAATCATTTTAATATAATATATATTTATAAATATTTTATATAACTTGAAAGGTTTATTTTTTTCGAGAAACGGTTAATATTAATATATATATTCTTAAGTTTTATTATAAAATTATACTTAAAAAAAAGAAAATAATTAATAAATGGTTTTAAAAAGTTAAAAAAACATATTATTATTTAAAAAAATAATATTTAAACTATTATAATTATTTTATTATATTTATTATTAAGTTTTAATAAAAATTTCTAAATATTTTAAATAAGTATTATTTATTTTTAACTATAAAATATAAATGACTTTTTAATAATACAGCGTTTTATTATAACTAATATGTTTTTATAATTAAAGAAAAATAATCCATTTTATATAAATATCGATATTAATTTTAATATTTTATATAACTTACTTAAGGATAATGTATTATTATAACTTCTTAATTAATTTATTACGTTAAATAAATATAATAATAATATAATAAAATTTAATTACGTTATAAATAAAAATTATAAAAACGATGTGCTTTTTTTTAATTTACTTAATTTTATAATAATATTAAATAAAGGCCTATAAATAAAAAGTTTCCTTTAATAAAAATTCTTTAATATAAGAAATAAATTAATAATTAAAAAATTTATATTTAACTTTAATTTATATAATATAATAAATATAAATAACGGTATAAGAATTATAAAATTTATAAAAAATATTATAAAACTTAAAGAATATAATAATATTAATTATATTAAAATACTTAATAAAATTATATTCGTAAATTACTTTAATAAATAATTTTATCCACGCACTTTTTTTAACTTATTCTTATTAAGAAAAAGTAAGTATAAAAATATTTTCATTATTAATAGTAACATAAAAAATCACTTAATATTTATTAATTATAACGTTTAATAATAATATTATTTATTATAATATGGGGTGAAATTCTTAAAAAATCCTTTCTTTACATTTCTTATTATAAACGATAAAATTAAAGACATAAACATATAAATATTACGAGTAATAGTAAATAAAAGAAACTAAGATAAAGTTATTTAAGTTTACTAAAATTTAATATTAAAAGATTTGGAAGTAAAAAAAAAATTTATTAAGTCCAAAAAATATTATAAAAACAATAATATAAAAATAATATTTTAACAGGTTAAAATTATTAAATATTAATAATTATATTTAAAAAAATAAAAATATAAATTATAATAAAAATTAAAATCTTTAATTATAATAAAAAGCTTGTTTAATATTTAGTTTACTTTAAATTTAAATAATTAAATATTTATATTAATATTTAATTTAATATATATAAAAATGGAAATATATCCAAATATAATATACGTTATACAATTAATATTAAACGGTGAGAAATAGTTTTTTTAAATGGTTAAAATTATATATAAAAACCTTATTATAACCGTATAATTTTTTAATTTATACGTAACTATATTTTTTTAAAATATTATTAAAAATAAAGCTTTTAATAAAATATTTATTTATTTTATTATTATTAAGTTTAATAAATAAAGTAATTTTTATATATATAAATTATTATAATTTATAAGAAATATACACTATTAAGATTTAATTAATAATTTTACTTTTAATATTATCCTTAAATTTTAAATATAAATTATAAAATATTATAATTTTTTATTTTTAAAAATATATTTATATAATTTTTATATTAATAATAAATATAAACGTTTTTAACATACTTATATATTATTTAGTTTTTTAATAAAAAAAAAGTTTTAAAAATTAATGGTATAATTATATGTATTAAAGCTTTAAAAATTCCAAAGAATTTACGTACGAATATTATTAAGTTAATTAATTATTTTAAAAATCAAGTAACTTTATTAAATAATTATAATAATTATTATACATATATAAACTTTTATTAGAAATATAATTCTAATATAAATAATTGTAAATTTAATTATTTTATAAAATAAATAAAACGAATAAAAATTAAACTTAATAATATTATTATAATATAATAAAACCATCCGCAAGTTTATAAAATAAACTTAATAATTAACCTTGTTTTTCGATATAATTATAATTTTACTCCATTATAAAAAAAAATATAATCTATAATTATAATTAAATATATTATAAACTATATATTTAAATTATAATTAAAACCTTACAACTTTATAATTTTTTTAAAAAAAGTTTTAAAAAAAATGTTATAATATAAAAATAATATGCTTAATAATTATATTATCCTTAATAATATATTTAATAAAAATGTATTTAATATAAGTTATAAATTTATTTTATTACTTATTAATAAAATAATAACTAAGTTTAAACTTTCATTAATGGAAATTTATTTAAATATTTTAAACTTTTTTAATTATTATTTATTAATTAATTATTAAACTTTTATTAATATGGACCACCTTTATAATTACATTTTAAATATATTATTACCACTTTTAAAAAATGAAAGTTCTTAAAATAATATTATACGGATTATATTTTAAATATATAATAATTTAAGTAAGAAAAGATAGTAATTATTTCATATATAAACTTATAAACACCAAAGATTTTTATTATAATAATTATTTTTATACGAATATATATCATTATTTTATTTCATAAAAATGTTTCACAAAAAAATGGAAAAATAATATTATTATCTCGATAAAATGTTAGCATTTTCTAAGGATTAAGTTTAAGTTTTAATTAATAAAAAATAAATCTTAATATTATTTAAGAAACTAGTTAATTTAATAAACAAAAATAATATACAAAAAAATATTACATTTAAATTAACCTTATTTATCTTATAATTTTAATTAAAATAAACTAATATAACATTATTATTAAAATTATAAAATATTAAATATTTATAAATGTTAAAAAAATTATATTTTAAAACTAATAATTTAAATTATTTAAAAAATTTTAAAAAAAACATTATATAAAATATTTAAAACTAAAACAATTAACATGTAACAAACTTTTTATTAAAATAAAATTTAAACTTAATTAATATTAAATTAAATAATGTGGTTAATAAATTATAAGAAAATGATTTCCAAATTATATATATATTTAAAAAAAGTATTACGGATATTAAACAATTATTATATAAATTTAATATTATATTAAATATTATAAATAACTTAAAAAAATTAATATTATTAATATAATTATAAGATATAAAAAAAACCAATTATTTTAAATTTATAAAAAATTAATCTTTAAAATTATTAAATATAATTATAATAAATATAAACTTTGAATTTATTTTAAATGAAAATATATTATTTAATTTTATTATTATATTAAATAAAAAAAAAACATTTAATAAATTAAAAAAACACTTAATAACTTTAAACAAACATATAATAAATTATTAAATAAAAAAAAGTTAATTATTAAATAATATAAATATAAATAATATATTAAAAAACAATATATATTAAAATTATATATATTTTTATTTAAAATATTATATATAATTTTAATCTTTTTTATAATCTCCCCAAATATTAAATATAATGTAATATAACTATCATCTTATAAACATATTAATTAAATAATAATTTAGAAATTAAATTTAAACGTAAAATAAACATAAAATATTATATTAATTTATTATAAATTAAATTAAAATCATTTAATTATAATTACAAATAATAATTACTTATTTACAACATTAAAATATTTTAAAAGTTAAAAAGGGATTAAAAAATTAACTATCATCTAATATATTTAAGAAATATTTTAATATATAAATTAAAAAAATAAATTATTTATCCTTACGCTTATTAATATAACGGTTATAAATGTTAAAAATATAATTATTTTCTTTAAAATAAAATTCAAAATCGATAAATTATTTAATAATATTTATAAATTAATTATATTTTAAAATAAAACTTTTATATAAATATAATAAAATAAATTAATTATTATATTAAAAAAAATAAACATGATATTACTTAAATTATTAATTAAAATAAAAATATTATTATAATTAAAAAAAAATATAAATAAAAATAATAATTTTAATTAAATTCTATATATATTTTTTATAAGGGATTTTATATAATTTCCTTTAATGATTATATAATCTTTTATATATATATTATTTATATAATTAAAATTAAATTAAAATTATTATATAATATTATTATAATAAAAAAGTTTATATTTTATACAAAATATAAAAAAAATTATTATCCTCATAAAATAAATGTAAGTAAAAAGAAATAAAAAACTTCGTAACATTTTTAATTAAATTAAAAATAATAATTAAATAATTAAAAATTAATTAATTATTAACAAATAAATAATACCAACTTTTAATAATTTTAATTTTAATATAAATATAAACATACACCTTATAATAAAAATAAATTAAATAAAATATATAATAAACTTAGAAGTAACTTAATAATTTATTAATAAATATTTATTATTTTTTAATTTTTATATCTTTTTATTTTAATATAAATTAAAAAAAAAATATAATATAATAATATAAAAAAAATTATACTTATTAATAAATAACAGTTTATTATTAAAAAATAAAAAAACTAAAAATTTAATATTAATATATAATTTATTTTGTAAAGATTTACTTATAATAATAAATTTAAATATATTTATAAGCTTTAGTATTATAAATAATTCCAAATTTATAGCAAAAGATTTTATCCCGGATTTATTTTTTAAATATTTTCAAATATTTAAAAATATATATATTTATATAACATTATTAATATATATTTTATTTAAAAAAAAAAACAATTATATAATATATTACTTAAGCTTAAGACCTAGTATTCTACCACTTTTTCTTAAAACGGAAAAAAGAAAAATACTTAAACTAAATAAAAACAAAACAATAATATTTTCACGAATAAATATGTTTTATATAATAAAGTTATGTATGATAAAATATAAAACATAAGGGAAAATATTTAAAAATATTATCTTATTTTTATATAAACTATAAAATTATTCTTAAAATTAACTTAATATATAAAGTAACTTTTTTTTTTTATATATATAACTTTTATAATATATTTTATTAAAAAAAATTTAACTATTTAAAAACATTAACGCTAAAACTTTTTTAATAATAAAATTACCTTTATAATATAAATTAATAATAGATAAATTAAAAGAAATAACAAAAAAAACATAAACTATAAACTTATATCTCGAAGAAAAAAAACATAACTATTAAAAAAACACATTTTATTTATTAATACTTATATAATTTTAATACTAAGCTTTATTACCCTTCCCATTCTTATTTTCCGTAATTTATAAATAATTAATACGAATTAAAACCGCATATATATATATATAAAATACTTTTTCCCTTTTACTAAAAAAATATTAATAACTTATTAAACACTTATCTAACATTATATTTTATTTAATTAAAACGAAATTATTATTTATTATATATTTATTTAATTACTATAATAATAAAAACTAACCTAAAATTATTAAAAGTAATAAAATTTTTTTATATATTAATAATAATTATTATATATTTAATATTTATTTTAAGGTAGTTATTTTTTATCTTAATTATAGTAATTAAAGAGTTATTAAAACTATATTAAATTAATTTAATATAAGAATTTTATACTTTATATTTATTATTTAACGTAATAATATTATAAAAAACTTATATTATAAATTAATTTAAAGTATAAATGGAAAAATATAAAAAATCTACTTAATAAACTTTAATTCTAAAGTTATAAAAGTAATTATTAAGATATTATATTAATATCATTATAAGTTAAATAATAAAACCAAAAAGTTAAACTTTATTATTTACTAAAATTTATATCATAATAATATAATTAAAACCTTAAATATATTTAACTATATTACTTAAAAATATATTTATATATTAATACTTATAAATAATGTTTATAATATTTCTTCTTATTATTTATATTAATAATAATAAGAAAACGAATTAAATATTAAGTTTATTACTAAAAAAATAACAAAATTTAAATAAAAATTTTAAAAAATAAAACTTAATATTATTATTACTTTTATTATAAAATTAATAATAAGTATTATTTTAAAATACACTTTATTAATACTTAAATATTTTAATACTATATAAAAAATATATTATAAATATAATATTCTTTTTATTTTTAATAAAGTAATATATGGGATAAATTAAATAAAATATTTACATATTTAATAAATTAAAAATATTCTTTTAAATATTTAAATAATAATAAAAGGATTTAATATAAAATATTAACTTATTATAATTATAATAATATTAAAAACCGTTGAAAAAATAATAATTAATTTAAATATAAAGTTTATATACGGTTTAACATTTTAAAACATACTAATATAAACAATTATTATATTAAAAATATAACAAATAATTTACTAAAAAAACTTATTAAATAATATAAAAAAGTAAAGATTTCTTTTAAATAAAATTTTAAAAAAAACATTTAAAAACCACTTAAATGTTAATAACATATAAAATTAAAGTTTACTTTAAGTTCTGAAATTTATTAAAAACAAGAAAAATAAATAACCTTTTAACTTAAAACTTAAAATAACCCAAAAAATCTTAAATCTAAAAATAACATTAAAATTTAACATAATAATATATCTAAGGATTAAAATAATAAATAATATTAAAAAAAACCATATTATTATTACGCCCTTATATATAATTATAAAATAAAATATATAATATATTATTAAAATTATTATATAAATAATTATTAAAATATTTCTCGGAATATATAATTAAACTAAAAAGCTTATATATAATATAAACCATAAATATATTTAACACTTATATATAAACATTACTTACTTTACTTACTTATTTAATATTTATTTAAATATTTAAAAACCATATTTATATTTACTAATATTATTTAATTATACATTCTTTTATTCCATAAAATATAAAAGCTCCACCATTTTCCTTATTAAATACTTTTATTTTATTACACCTTAATAATATTATTAAATTAAAATTTATAACCTTTATAATTTCTTATATAAACTTAAAAAATACTTAAATAAAATATATTCCATTAATAAATAATATTATATTAAAAAAAAAATTAACTCCTTTTTAAAAGTTTAAATTAATATAATTAAAATTAAAAATATTATTTATAATAATTAAAAGAAGTAAATATATTAATAATAATAAAAAAAAGAAAATTAAAATAATAAAAAAATAATAACTTACTTATATATAAATATAAACATTTTTGCTTTAAAAAAAAACTAATATTTAAATTATTAACGTTATAAAAATATATAAATATATATTATTAAATATGATTACGTTTTAATATTTTCATAAAATATAAATAATAAATCTTACTTAATTAAAACATAATAAAGATTTTAAATAATAAATCTAAAATGGATTATTTAACTTAAAAATCGTTATAAAAATTATTATAATAATATTTAAACTTAATTAAAATAATAATTAAAACAATTATAAACCTTATTACCATTATCCTACTTACTTATATATAATTTAACATTACAATTAACATTATATAATAATTAAAAACCTTATTTTTTAAAGTAACATTTAATAATATTTTAAATTACATCGATCATTCTTAATCATTATTATTATTATTTTTTTAATTTAATATATACATTTTATTATTTTTATTAAATAAATATTTTTAATAATAAAATCATCATTTATATATAATAAAATAAAATAATAATATAAATAATTACTAATGAATTAACGCTTAAACAAACTAAACTAAATTAATATTAAACTTATTAATTTTATTATTTATAATATTAATTCATATATAATAAAATATTTAAGCTCCTTAAAACTATTCTAAATAATATATACTTAACAAATATTTTATTATATTCCTTAAACTTAATTTCTATCTTTTATTAAGTTTATAATAAACCTTAAACATTAATAAATAATTAATATTTTAAACATTACCTTAATAAATAATAAATAAAACTAATTATTAAAAAAACTAAAAATATTTTATTAAAAATTAATATTAAATATAATTTTAATAATAAAATATTTAAATATATTTTTAATTCTTAATAAAAATTATATGTATATAATTAACTTTATACTTAATAAAATATTAACTTAAACATTAAGTTTAATTCTTAATAAAACCCTTAATTTAAAAATTAAAAACCTTTAAATTAAATAAAAACTTAAATACTTATTTATAACATTATAATAAAACGGGGAAAATCCTTAAAAAAAGAATTATAAAATAAAAATCAAATATATTAAAACACTTATTAAAGATTAATTATAAAATGTTAACGGATTTATGGAATATAAAAGAAAATATACTTATAAACCTTTTAAAATAAAACTTAAAAAATATATTAAAAATTAAAAAAGTTAAATATCTTTTTTAAATTAAATGTAACAATTTAAAAAAGGTTTAAAAAAAGTTAAAATTTTTAAATTATTTTTATTTTTATTATTTATTTTATAACTTAAAATAATAAATATAATATTAAGGTGGTTAAATAATTTAAACATTAAAAATAATATAATTAAATTCGAACTAAACTTTTAAATATATAATTATTAAAAAAGCCGTAAATATAAAAATAAAACGGTTAATAATTTTAACAAAAAATCCATAACTTTAAAATAATAAAACAAGATAATAACATATTAAACTTTAAAAAAATATTTAAAATACGTAAAATTAAAATTATCATATTATATATATTACGTTTATATATATAATAATAATTTCGTAACTTTATATTTAATAATTAATATATAAAAATAATTAAAATTTATTTATTTTTAAAATAACACTTGTTAAAATAATAATATTATATAATATTATAACCATTATATAATATAATTATATGATTTAATTCTTAATATAATTTATATATAAATATATATTAAAAATAATTAATAAATAAAAAACATTAATAATTATTATAAACTTTTTTATATAATAATAAACACTAATTAATAATTCACTAAACTATTTTTTTAATAATAAATAACTAGATTTAATAAAAAAAGCAGTTTTTTTTTATAACTTATTTAAATAAAAAAAACCTAATATAAATAAAAAAATTTAATACTTCTTTAAAAACTTTATAACGTTATATATATTAATAAATTTATATTTATTATACGTTTAATCATGTATATTAATACCTAGAATTTTAAGATAAATCATTTTAATAATTTATTAAAACAAGCTAACAGTAATATCATTTACGTTAATAATCGGATTTATTAAAATATAGGATTATAAAAAGTCATATAAAATTAATTAACGTTAAAAATACGTACAATTTAATAACTTAAACCTAAACTTTTAAATAAACTATTAAATTATTTATATTTATCATAAATAAAAAAATCTAATATAAAAAACTTTTCCATTTATAAATAATATAAATAAAACTTAAAAACGAAGTTATTATAAAAAATAACCTTGCTTTACCACTTTTTAATAATACGATATTAATAAACATTTATATATAAAATAAATATTTACATATAAAAAATAAATAAATTCTTATATATAAAATAAATAAATTTAAAATTAAAATTATTACAAAATTATTTTAAAACCTTTTATTTATAAATAAATAACCATTTATTATTATAAACCCCTTTTTTATCCCTTTTATAATTTCTTTAATAATATAATATAAATTCCTTAAACCCTCACCTTATTTTATAATTATTTAACTTTTTTAATATTATTCTTATTAATTCTTTATTTAACCATTTAAAAAATAATAACTTAAAAATCTTTATAAAAAATAATAAAAACAATAAAAATATCCTTAATAATATATATAAGTTTTAGCGTTAAAAGCATAATTATAATTATAATTTTAAATGGTTCTTTAAAGGTTGGATTTTATTACGGATAAAATTTAATATATAATTAAAGTTAAAAACTTACTTAATATATAAAGTATTAAAAAAATCTTTAATATAAAAACATTTAAAAAAAGTTAATATTAAATTATAATTTAATAAAAACAAAACGCATTAAAAAATTATTAATATATTTATTATTTATAACGACCTTTTTAATTTATTTTTAAAATGTGTTTTTAATATTTTTAATCATGAATTATATAATTTAAATAAAATTAAAACATTATTTATTATAACCAAAACTTATATTATTATTATAATATTATTAAATGCTTTTACTTTTTAACAGTTTAATTTTTTACCTTAAATCATTAATATATATCTTTATAACGATAGTATCCCTTATTAAAAAATTTATATTCTTTCTTAATTTAATATATTTAATAATTATAAAGTTATTTTAAATTAAATTAAGCGGATGATTAATCGATCACGGGTATATTTTAATAATATAAATTTTATTATAAGTCGCGGCTTAATAATAAAAATATAACTTAATTTTAAATATATTATTTATGATTTAAATATTATATTTAATTATAATAACTTTATTATTTTAATAATAAAATTTAAGATTTAATTATAAATTATAAAAATGTTATGTAAAACTTTATTAATTGTTTTATTATAATTAATTTAAATGTTTATAAGCCATTTTTTTAATTATAATAATATTTAATAATTCTTTTTTAATGGAAACAATTTATAACTTATTTTATACCATTTTTAAAATATAAAACTAAAACTATTAAATCTTATTTAATTAATTTAATTCGATTAATTTTCAAGTTATATTCACTCGATATAATTAACTTTTTTTTTAACTTTAAAAAGTTTAAACATAAAATTAACCATATTTTATAAACTTTTATAATCTTTAAAAACAAAAAGTAAACATTAAACGTATATTAAATTTATAATATTTTATTTTATAACATATTTAATTATAATAATTATAATAAATGATTGATAATAATATATGGAAATTAAAAAACCATTTCTTTTATTTAATTTATTATAACTATTTAATTTAAAGTTAAAAATATTTATTATAAAAAATAATGGATGCTTTTTATTCTTTTTTTTTTTCATATAATTCTTAATTTTATTTAATTAAATTTTTATATACTTTAAAATCACTTAATTAAGTATAAAGTATAATTTTTTAAACATTTTAAATATATTAAAAAAAAATATATTACATATTATTAAGCTTAATTATAATTATATAATACTTTTAATACTTAAATTATTACATTTTTAATTTAAAACTTTATTAATATAAGAATTTTATTTAACGATGATATATGCTTTAAATTTACACGGGATGTTTTAACTTCCATTAATTTTAAATTATTTAAATAAAATCTTTTAATAATATAAGATTATTTTTTTAAATGTTAAGTTTAAACTAAGTAATATAATAAAAATAAAAGTAAAATTATTAATGTTAAATTTTAAAATCGCTTTTAATATATATTAATTATTAATTATATACCACCCCGGAGAAATTCTAGTAATAAAAATAAAATAAAAAAATTAATTTAATATGTATTATATATTAAGAAAGTAAAATAAAAAAAATAATAAAATGTGTAAATTATTTATTTAAATACATTATAAAAACCCGAAAATAAAATAATTTATATTAAATAATAAAATATTAATATAAGTTAAGTATAATTTAATAATTATGTTATTTTAAGATAAATTATTACTTAAATACCCATTTTTTCTATAGCATTAAATTAAATAATAATGAATTTAAAATATTATATTTTACTTAGTTTTTTCACCTTAATGTTATAAATTATAACTTAATTATAAATATCTTTCAATCATACTTTATTTAATATATTATTATTAAAAATAAATGGAATGGAAATTATTAATTTAATATTAGAATATATTAATGATGTTTTTATTATTAATATAAAAAATAATAATAATTTTATTTATAATATTTTTATTATTATATTTAATCGTTTTTTTATATTAAACTTATATATTATATTTATTTAAAATGGTATTAAACGTTTATTTATTATAAAATAAAATAGCTAATATATTTTATTATTAATTAATTATAATATTATTAAATATATTTATTAAATATATATTAATGGTTATATTAAATAATATTTAAATAAATATATTATATTTAATATTATATATAATATATTAAATATTTTATGTTAAGGGTTAAATTATTTTATAAATAATAAAATTAATGAATTTAATACTAAAATAATTTAACTTACCCGTATATTAATTAAAGAAATTATACCTATAATATATATAAAAAATGATTTTATTATTGAAATTAATGAATGTTAATGTTTATATAAATTAAATAAAAATATTAATAGTAATATTAATGAAAATTAACCATTATAAAATCTCCATTATATAAAATAATAATTATAAGGTTCGTAATAATTTTAATATTAAAAAATGTTAATTAATTTATTATATAAAGTGGTATAATTTTTTTAATTTTTAAAAAAAATAAAATAAAGTATTATATTATTATTAATGTTATTATTAGTATATTTTAATTAAATAATATCTATTATATATTTAATATAACTTTTACTTTATTTTAATTATATAAATAATTATATTAATTTATACGATTATTTATTTCGTAATTATTATTTATATAAAGAATTAAATTAATATTATTTTAAAATTAAATTTTTAATTATATATATATAATTTCCTTCCTTTTTAATTAAATTCCTTTTTTATTTTTATATTATATTTTACCTTTTTTAAAATAATATTTTTTTTATATAATAATATTTATTTATCCTTTCTTAATTTTAATGAAATTTTTTACTTTATTATTAGCTTTTTAATTTAAAACCAAAACTTTTTCCTTAATTTTAATTTATTAAATAAAGGGAATAATTAATATCCCCTTTAATTTATAAATAAAAATAAAAATAAAAATAAAAATAAAAAAAAAAATAAAAATAAAAAATAAAAAAGTTCCTTTTTTTTTAATACTTTTCTTATTACTTCCTTTTCTTCTTCCTTATTTATAAAGGATATTAACATTATTTAGCTTATTTATATTACTTATATAATCCTTATTATTAATAGCGTACATAATAAATATTAATATTATAAATAATTAAATATAAAGGTTAAAAAATATATTAAATGTTATAATTACTATTATTATTATAACTTAATAAACGTAAATTATTTAAATGCTTTTAAATTAATAAAATAATTAGATTTAATAATCATCGCATATATTATAAATTAAAATAAAGAAGTATTATTTTTTATTTTATATTCTTTTTATATTTTTTTTAACATTTAATAAAATTTAATAAGGTTTAAGATTATAACTTTTAACTTAAAAAATAAGCTGCTTAAAAAAACACGTACAAAGTTTTATCATTAAAATAATCCCATTATTAAGGAAAGGGCTTTAACTTTAAATAAAGCTTCGAGCAAAGTTTTTAAAAATATAACCATTATTATTAAACAATTATAAGTTATTATTAACATTCTTATAAATTATCTTACTTTATTTAATATAATATATATATAATAATTTAATTAAAATCATAAAATTATATATTATAAAACGATATATTTATTTAAATAATTAATAATAATAATCCGAAAAAAAGGATAAAAAATATAAAATAAAATAAATAATATAAGTTAAGAAAAAATACTTTTTAAATATTATAAAGTTTATAAAAAAAGTTATATATAATATAACTACTTTAAAGCCCTTTAATTTTTATATAACTTAAATTAATAAAGTTTATTTTTATATTTTTCATATACATTTAATATTATTATTATTATTAAAATAATAAAATAATATTAATAATTAAAAATAAAAATTTATTAACTAAATACTTATAAATATAAATATTTATTAATAAAATACTTTTATTACCCCACTATTATTAAACTTTAAATTTTCACATTACATTAAGAATTAAATTATATAATAATTTAAATTAAACTTATTTTTTCCTTTACTATTTTATATTACCTTAATTAATTAACGCCCCACTTTACTTTAATATTTTAAATTTATTTTAAACATATAACATTAATAATATATTAATAATAATAAACGTAAGAATAAAAATTAACTACTTTATTATTATACTTAAAGAAAATAACACATTTAAAATGGTAAATACTTATTCTTTAATAAAAAAAAGATAATAATATATAATATAATTACATATTAAATATATAAAATATTAATAAATACCTTTCTTTATATTTTTATATTTAATATTTTACTTAATATTAATATAAATATATTTTTATTTATTTTATTAAACTTCTTAATTTTAATATATTCTTTATATTTAATTAAAACATTTTAATAAATATTAAAAACCTTAATATATATTAAATTATCGAAGTTTTCGCATTTATTTTAATTATTTTTAATTAAAATAATTTTAATTAATTTCTTAATATTATTTAAATTAATCACTTTATCGAAAATTCCAATTATTTTCCATTATATTTTATTAACTATATATATTAACTTAAGAATATCCATTTAATAATTTAATATTTTATATAATTATTATATTTACTTATTATAAAAAGCTTAAAGTTTTTAACATATAAATTATTACATTATACTTTTTTTATATATGGTTTTAATAAATACCTTAAGGGAGGGAGGGATTTAAAAAGTTAATTAAGTTTGTAATAACATTAATTATAACATATATAACTAAGGATAATAATTACACTTTTAATATTATTTTTTATTAATTTTTAAATAAATTTTAAAGTTTACTTTTTAAAACATATAACATTAATAAAACCATATACATTAAAATATATTTATTTAAATATTTCCTTATTATTTTTTATTCATTTTACTAGTTTAATAAACTTAAATTATTTAAATTTTAAGTTTACTATAAATGTTTTATAATTATTTATATTATTAACCACATTAAATTAATTATTTATTAAATGAATTATCGTTTACTTTTATTATATAATATAAATTACTTAACTTATTTTCTTTAATAATTTTCTTTTACGTTTTAACTTTTAAAATTCTTTCGTTATAATTTTTAATAAATTAAAATATTAATAAAAAAAAAAGAAAAACACCACACCTTAACTTTACCCGTCTTAAATTATTTAATTAAATTATTATATTAAATCTTTAAAACCATTAAAAATAATAAATATAAACTATTTTTAAATTAAAAGTTCTTAACTTAAAATTTAATAAACATTACGCACAACCTATTAATACAAGCTAAAAACCATAAGCATTATGCTTAAAGTAACATAATTACGAAATTAAAAAATAATTCTTAACCTTTTTTTATAAAAAGATTCTTACAATTTAATTAAATATATTATATAGCCAATGCGTTCTTAACGAAGGTTTTTTTTTTAACCAATTAAATCTTAAGATTTTACAAGGTATATAAATTTCTTATTCAAATAAAACTAATTTATTTTAACTTGCTTAATTTTCTATTCTTTTTTAACCTTTGTTAATATTCTAAATCTCATTTCTTTTATATTATATAAACATAATCTTTAATAAGATTTAACTAACTATATATTTTAATTATTATATAAATTTAATTTTATTAATTATTAATTAATAAAATTTTTATTTTTTTTTTATTTATTATATTAATTATTTTAATTTTTCTTTAAATTTTATACTTTTCTATTATTTTTAAGAATTTTTAAGTTATATTTTTATTTTTAAAATAAATATATACTTTATTTTTTATTTTTATAAAAAGTTTATTTATTAATTTTTAAGTTTTTAACGTTAAAACTTTTTTTTTTAATATTCGTTTATTACTTTTTATTATATTATATATATTTTATAATAATTTTTTATTTAATTTAAATATAAATTTAATTTCTTTTATTAAATTAAATTCTTTTAATATTTAAAAATTTCTGCCGGAGTTTATAATAACCGTAATTATTATTATAATATAAAACATTTTTTTTATAATATTATAAATATATTTTCTTTTTAAAAATTTATTAACGTTTTTAAATATTTTTTTCTTTTAATTTTAATTAACTTAATTATTAAATTTATAAATAAAATAATTTTTTAATTATTTATATTTAATATTATATTTATAATATTATTTATTATATTATAAAATTAATAATTTTTTTTTAATTTTTATAAATTTATTAAAAAAAATTAATATTAATATTATTATTATTATTATTATTTAAATTAAAATTATTATATTATATATTACTTTTATTCGCCGATAAATAAATTTACTTTTTTTTATTATTTTTATTAAAATAATTATATTTTTATATAATTTTATCGTAAAAATTTTATTTAAAAAATTAATGTTTATTATATATTTATTTAATTATTTCGTTTTTAATAATATATTAAATTATAATTTATTATGTATAATTTATATATTTATTATAAATTAAGTTTTTTTTATTTATTTTTAAATTAATTATTTATTATTATTTTAAATTTAATTTTAATAAATAAATTAATTTTTTTTATAACGTTTTTAATTATAATCGGATTTATTTTATAAATTTTTACTTTTAACGTATATTTTTTTAATTAAATTTTATTTATGAATATATTAAAATAATTAATATTGATATAAATTATTATTAATTTTATTTTATTTTTAATTATAATATTAAATTTTAAATATTAATAAAAAATAAAATTATTTTTATAAAATATATATTTATTTTTTAATTTAATATTAATTAAATTATATATATTATTTTTTATAAATTTTTTTATAAAACTTAATATAATTGAAATTTTTAAAAATTTTAATATATTTAACTTAATTAATTTAAATTTAAATATTTAATATTTATAAAAAATTAAATTTTTAAATAAAAAAGTTTTATTTTTAAACTTACGTTAATAAATAAAATAAAATAAAAATTTAATTATTTTAATAACTTTTTCATAAATTTATTATTTATATTTATTATGCATTTTATTTAAAAAATTAAAATAAAATAAAACATTTTTATTATTTTTTGTTATAATATTATTTTAAAAATTTATATATATATATTTTTTTTAATTTTTTTAAAGTTTAATTTTATTATAATATATTTATTAATTATTATTTATAATTTTTATTAAGTAATTTATAAATTATTTTTATTAAAATAAACTTTATTTTTAATATTAATATATTTTTTATTAAATTATTAACTATATTTAAATTAATTTTAATTTTAATTTTAAATTTTTTAGTTTTTTATTTTATTATGATTTTTAATTAATATATTAAATTATATTTAATTATTATTTTTATTTTTATAATTATATTTATTATTATAATTAAATTTATTATTACGATTAAATTTATTTTTTTATTAAAATTATTATATTTTTAAAAATAATAATTATATATATTTAATTAATAATTTTAATTATTTTAATAAATTTTTTTTTAAAATATTATTAATAATTAAAATATTTTTAATAAAAAAAAAGTAAAAATATTAATTAACTTAAAAATAATTAATTATAAAAGTTCAAAATAAATTTTAAATAAAATATAAAAATTAAAAATTAAAACTTTTTT
Source organism: Annulohypoxylon moriforme (assembly GCA_022695765.1). Classification (NCBI taxonomy): domain Eukaryota; kingdom Fungi; phylum Ascomycota; class Sordariomycetes; order Xylariales; family Hypoxylaceae; genus Annulohypoxylon; species Annulohypoxylon moriforme. The sequence goes on from MU403203.1 coordinate 55,176, forward strand.
ATAATAAGTTTTTTTATATAATTAATATATTTTAAATAAATATTAATTATTATATTTTTCTTTAATTGATTAATTAATTAATATAATTTTAAATAAAATAAATTATAAATTTAATTTATTAATTATATATTTACTTTTAATTTTATATATTTTATTAAACGTATTAATTAAATAAGAAAAATTTTATTATAAATTATTTTTTATATTTATTTTAATATAATTATTAAATTTAATTTAAATACTTTAATAATTTATTATAAAGTAAATTTTAAATTAATTAATATATTTTTTTAATTATATTTATAATTTTTAATTTATATTATATTTAAATATTTTTATAAAATAATTAAATAAAGTCATTTTATATAATTTTTTTTATTTATAATATATATTTAAATAAAGTTTATAAATAAGTTTATATTTTTTTAATATATAATATTTTTAATTATAATATAATTTCCGGTATTATAATATTTTAATATATTTAAATAAAAATAATTACTTTATTTTAATTTTTAATTATATAATTTTTTTTTATTATTTAAAATTTATTAAAAAATATTTAATTTTTGTAATATATTTTTAATTATTAATTTTTTTATATGTTATTTATTTTTATTTAATATAATATAAGCGTATAAATTTTAAAATATTTTTTTATTTATTTTAAATATTTTTAATAAAATTATTAATAATTAATTTATAATTAAGAAAATAATTCTTTTAATAAATAATTCATTTAATAAATAATATTAATTATTAATTTATAATTATAAAAATAATTTTTTTAATAATTAATATAAAAAGTTAATATATAATTATAATAAATTTATTAATTATAAAAAAATAATTAATTAATTAAATAAATCTTTAATTTTTAAAAATAAAGTTTTAAAGTTTTTTAAATTTATTTTTAATAATTTTAAAATATTTTATAATTTATTTTTATTAATAAATAAATTTAATTTTTTTTTATAAATTTAAGTTTAAAAATAAAATTAAACTATTTAATTTTATATTAAATTATTATTATTTTAATTATAAATTAATAAAATAAAAGTTTTTTTATAATGAATTTAAAAATCTTTTTAATTAATAAATTAATTTATTTTTAAATAATTTTATTAAAAATAATTAAGTTTTATTTTTTAAATCTTTTAATTTTAATATAATTTTTTCTTTTTATTTTTTTTAAGTTTAAATAATATTAATATTTTTTTTAAAAAAAATAATATAATTAATTTTTATTTAAATAAACATAATTATTTTATTTTATTAAAAATTTTTTTTTTAAAATTTCTTAATAAATATAATATAATTATTTTTAAATAAAAATAAAAATTTTAAAATATTTATTATTAATTATATTTAAAATATATATAACGTTTAAAAAATATTAAACTTATAACATTTATATTATATAACTTATTAAATTTTTTTAATTATTTTATTATATTTTTTTTTATTATTAATATATATATTTATTTATTATATAATTACTTTAATATTAAAATAATTTATTATTTATTTAAATAAATATAATAATAATTTTTAATTTTATACTAATTAAATATTTTAAATAATTAATTTTTTATTTAATATTTATAATAAAATTTTTTAAATAATAATAATAATTTTAATTATTATTTTAAAATTAATTTTCTTAATCTAAAATAATTAAAAATTTTTATATAAAAATATAATAATTTTATAAAAATTATTTATTTTATAATTATTTAATAAATTTATTTATTAATAAATAATTATTATAATATAAAATAAATTAAGTAAATTTAAAAATAAAAATTTTTATAAAATAAAATTTATATAAAAACAATATAAAAAAAAAATACTTAAAATAAAAAATAAATAAAAAAAATATTATAAAAGTTTATTAATTTAATAATAACTTTGTTTAAATATTATTAAACTATATTAATTTTTAATAAAAAATAAAAGTTTAAAATTTAATAAAAATAAATTAAAATTTAAATAAATTAATTTATTTTATAATTTTAAAAATAAATATGTTTTTAAAATAATATTTTAATTAATATATATATTAAAAAAAAATTAAAAGTTTATTAATTATTATAAAAAAAATATATATAAAATTAATATTTTAATTAATTTAAAATTATAAATTTATTAATAAATTAACTTTAATAAAAAAGTAAATATATTAAAAAAAATAAATTTATTAATAAATTAAAATAATATTAATAAGAAAAAAAACGAAAAAAATGTTATTAAATAATAAAGTTATTATTTAATATAAAATTATTTTATTATTTATTATTTATAATTATTATATATATTTATTTAAGTTATTTAAAAAATTATAATAAAGTTATAATAAAGTTATAATAAAATTATAATAAAATTATTATATTAAAATTATTAAAAATTAATAATTAATTAAAATATAATATTATAAAAATTTAATTAATAAAGATTTTAATAAAATAATTTTATAAATTAATCATAAATTAATAAATAAAAATATAAATAAATATTAAATTAATTAAAAAAATATTTTAAATAAATTTTAAATAAACTTTAAAATTAAATTATAATAATATTTTAAATGGGGTATTTTTTAATATTAAATTTAAAAAAAAATAAAATTTTTTTTATAAATGTAAATTTAAAAGTTTTATTTATATTTTTTTATTAATTTTATAATATATAATTTTTTTAAAATAATTTAAATTTTAAATAAATTTTATATAAATTATAATATTTAATTATATAAACCCGTTTAAATTAAATATTATTTAAATTATAATTAAAAAATAATTATTATTTACGATATAATTTAACGTTTTATAATTAATAATTTTTTATTTTATATTATTTTTAATAATTATTAACAATTATTTTATTATTTATTATAAATAATAATTTTATATTTTATTTTATATTTTTATTTTTAATTTTATAAAATTATAAAGAATTAATTTATAATTTTTATTTTAATTTAATTTAATTTTTTTTATATAATTTTTTTTAATATTAAAATTTTTTTAATATATAAAAATATATATTAAATTTTTTTAAGTTTTTATAAAAAAATTTTCGTTTTAAAATATTTAGTTTTTTATTTATTAAAAACGAAGGTATATATTATAAAATTTTATTAATTTTATTTTAAAATGTTATTAACTATGTTATATAAAAACCCGATTATTTTCCGCGTTATATTAAATTATAAATAAAATATATCGAACTTAAACGAAAACCCCGTATAAATATAAGTATTTTTCATAACGTAAATTATTAAATAATTTTTTTAAACTTTAAATATAACTTTACTTTTAATTTACTTTTTTTTAATTAATTAAATTAATTAAAATATAAAACTTAATTTATTCGATAAGTTTTTTAAAATTAAATTAACTCGTATAAATTACACGTTATATAAATTAATATTCGTTAAATTATTTAAAGTTAAAAATTAATTTAATATAAAGTTTTATAATTTAATTTTTTTAATTTAAATTTAACCGTAATTATATTAATAAACTTTATATTTAAATAACTTTTTAAATAATATAATTATAAATATATAATTAATATTAATTAATTTAACTTAAAAATAACTTTTAATTAATTTTAATTTTATATTTATATTAATTTATTTAATTATAAAATAATAAATTAAAAAATAAATAAAAAAACTTAATAAATTTATTAATTTATATATTAAATTTTTTAAATTTAATATAAATATTTTATTTTAATTACGAATAATTTTTTATTAAATAAATTAAATAATATAAAACTTATATAAATCGAATCGGTTTAAAAAATTTTTTTAAATAATATACGTTTTAAATTTTAATCGATTTTATTAATTAAAAAATATTAAGTTTAAAAGAAAGTTATATAATATATAAAAAACTTAAAAAAATTCCAATTAATCGTTATAAATATTTTAATAATTATCGCGCTTAAGTTTAAAATACTTTAAATAATAACTTAATATAACGCGGGAAAAAATCGGGTTTTCGTATAACGCGGTTAATAACACTCTTATTTTAACTTTATATTTTTAAAGTTTTTATTAATTTTAATTAATATTTTTAAAAAAATTTCATATTTTTTATTTTTTTAATTTTTTAATTATTTATTTAAAAATTTTTATTTTAAAAATATTTATTTTAAACGTTTAATAATTATATTATTTTATAATATATTTATTAAATTAAAAAATAAAATTATTAAAAATTAAAATTATTAAAAATAATATTAATAAAATTTAAAATAATTAATTAATATTTATAAATTTAAAAATATTTTTTAAATATATTTATTATATATTAAATTTTATTTAAAAAATTTAAAGTTTATTTTAAATTTATAAATAATTTTATTAATTTATTTAATTTTAATTTTAATTTATTATTTATAATAAATAAATTATAAATTTTTTTATTAAAAATTATATAATTTATTAATATTTAAAATTTATTAATATTATTATAATATATAATAAAAAAAATAAAATATAAAAAATAAACTTTAAGTATAAATATATTTATTTTATTATAAAGTTTTATAAATTAAAATTTATAATTTTTTAATATATTATTAATTTAAAATTTAATATTAATTAAATTTATATTATAAATAAATTTTAAATATTTATTAATTAATTTATTTAAAATTTATTTATTATTAATTAAATTTTAATAAAAATTATTAATTCCGAAATTTTATAATTTTTAATTTTAAATTATAAAGTTTTAATTTAAAGTTTTATTTATTTTATATTTAACGTGTAAATTAAAGTTTTAAATTTTTATTAAATTTAATTTTATATAAAATTATTTATATAAATTTAAATTTTATAAAAGTTTTATATTATTAAAATTACGATAAATAATTTGTAAATTTTTTTTTATTTTTAAATTTTTTAAAATTATTTTTTTATAATATAAAATATATTATTTAATTATTATATAAATGAATTTAATTTTAAATTTTATAAAATTAATATTTAAATTTATTTGAGATTTTATTTTAATAATTTATATTTATTTATTTATATAAATTAATTTAAAAATAAATTTTAATTATTATTATAATTTAAAAAATAAATAAATATAATAATATTTTTAATAAATATATAATTTAAATTTTTATTTTTTAATGTTATATTAAATTTAAATATAATATTTAAAACGGTTTTAAAACTTAAAAATATATTTTAATTTTAATTTAAATTTATTTATATTATAAATATTAAATTAATTATTATAAAGTTATTTATTATAATTTTTATTTTAATTTTTTTAAAAAAATATTTTATAATTTTTATTAAAATTATCGGTTAATATTTTAAAAGTATTATTTATAAATATATTAAATATTATTTTATTAATTAATTAATAACGTTATTTTTTTTATAAAAATATAATTATAATTATTACGATAAAAATAAAACTTAATAACGTTAATAATTTTAATAAAATTATAAAAAGTTTATTAATAAATTTATATAACGTGGTTTAATTAATTATAATAATTAAAAAATATGTAATATAAAATATTTTTATCCGGATTTTAATTTTATTATAATAAATATTAATAATATTATAATAATTAAAAAAAAGTTTATTAATAATTTATTTAAAATAATTTAATTAAAATTAATTAAATTACGAAATTTTTTTTATAAATTTAAATAAATAATAATAAATATATATTAAATTTATTATATGACGAATTTAAAAAAACGATTTATTAAATAATAAAATAAAAATAATAATTAAAAATAATTAATTAAAAAATTAAAACTTTAAAAATTAAAAAATAAATTTAATTTAAAATTATTAAATTGAATAATTTATAATTTAATAAATTATAAGTTTTATATTATATTAATATTATTTAAATTTAAAATTAAATTTAACGAATATTTAAATTATATTAATAATAAAATTAAAATTTAAAAAAATAAATTAATTATATAAAACGTAAAAGTTTTAATTTTATTAATTTATAATTTAAATATAAATATTAATAAATATTTTATTTAAAATATTTTAATTTTAATTTAATTTTTATTTTTATTAAATTAAATAATTAATATAAATTTATTAAAAACTTTAAAAAAAATAATAAAAATTAAAAAAATAATTTATATATAAATTTAAATTAAATAAAATATTTTTTTAAAATATTATTTTATATTTATTTTATATTAAAATTTAAAATTAATTATTAATTATAAAACTTTTTATATATATTTTATATTATTATATTAATAATTAAATTAATAATTTATATATTTAAAATTAAAATAATATTATTAAGGATTAAAATACTTTTAACATGGTTAGTTATATTAATTATCTTATTATATAAATATCCCTTATAATCTTTTAATTAAGATTTACTTTCTTTAATAATTAATTATTTTTATATTTTATAAATTTATTATTATAATTATTAAAATATTTAATTTTTATAATTATAATTATAAGTTTTTATTATTTTTAATAATCGTTTAATATTTGTAATATTTAATACCTATTATTAAATTTAATTAATGATTTATTATTTTTCTTGTTTTTTTTATTAAAGAATGGGAGTATTAGTTATTATAATTAAAACGTTAAAGTTAATTTTAATTTTTGAAATTATTTTATTATATATTTATTTTTTATATATATTTTAAGTTTTGTTATAATAGTTATTAAAAGTAATATATTTCGATTTTTAAACTTATTTTAAGATTAACGGAAATTGTTTTTACTAATAAATAAAAACCATTAACTTTAATATTCGAAGATAATTATTATAATTATTTAAAGTGTTTTAAGAAATAATTAAATAATATTATTAAAATATAACTTTTTTAATATTGTTTAATAATATTATTTTTATATAACGAAGCGACTTTTATTTTATTAAAGAAGTTAATATTACTTTAATTATTAATTTAGATTTAATTAGAAAAAAAGGAAAAAATATTTTTAAAAATATTAATATTTTTATTATTTTTAATTTTATTGTTAATAATTTTATTATTAAAGTAATAATAAAGTAAATATTTAAATTATTAAAAATATTTTTTTAGAAAAACTTTTTTAAGGTTTATTAAGAAATAATTAAGGTTATTTTAAAATAAGTAAAAAAAAAAGGTATTTTTAATTATTTTTATAATTTAAGATTTAATTAAATTTTAAATTTAAAAACTTTGGAAATTGTTATTTTAAAAATAATAACCCCGCCGTTAATTTTATTGCTTTAACTTTTATAGTTAATTTAAATAATTGTTTAACCTTTATTAAAATAATTAAAATAATAATAAGTTAATTAATAATTATTAAAATAAATTAATTAATTATTAATTATTATAATTAAAAATAATAATAATTTTATTAAAAACTTTATTAATGTAATTAATAATAATAATTTTAACGTTAATAATAAAATATTTAATAATAAAAACATTAATTTTATAACGTTAAATATAATAAGAAATAAATTTAATTAAGTAAAAAGGAGTGATAATTTAATATTTAAATTTATTATATTATTAAATATTATTTTTAAAAGGTTTATTAATAAAATAAATTAATAATTTAAATAATTTTTAATTACGTTTATAAATTTAAATATTAAAAGTAATTAAGTAATAATTAATATTAATATTTTTTAATTAAAAAGTAATATAAATAATTTTAATAATAAAAATAATATTAATAATAATATTTAATATAATAGTAAAAAAGTTTATTATAATAACGTTTATTTTTAAAAGGTTAAAATTAACGAATTTACGGTAAGTTATAAGTTATGTAAAAAAAAAGTTTACGAAAGAATTAGTAACTTTTTTCGTAATAATATATTAAGTTAATAAAAATAATAAATTTTTTAAAAAAAGAAAATTAAATTATATATTAATTTTAATATTTTAATTAATAAAATAATTATTAAATTTAATATTAATATTTATAAAGTAAAGGTTTAATTATAAAATATTAATTATAATAAAATTAATATTAAAAATAATGTTTTAATTTTTAAATTTATTAATTAATTCTTTCGTTATATTAAAGTTTAAGGGATTAATAATAACGATGATAATGATTATTAATTATTACTTAAGTTATATTACATGTTAAACTTTTTATTATAAGCGTTAATAAATAAATTTAATAAGAAAATTATTAAATTAATTTTTTTAATGAAAATAAAAATAAAATAAAAAATTTTAATAATAAAATTTAATGGTAATTTAATAATTTTTAATAGTAATAATAATAATAACGTTAAAATTATTAATTAAAATAATTAATATTATTTTCGTTAAAATTATTAAAGTAATCGTTATAATTATTATAATAATCGTCGTGGTTATAAAAATAATTATAATAATTCGTTATATTATAATTATTATAATTTTTATTTTTAATGTTTATTTAAAAGATTTGGTTGTTATAAACGTTTTAATAAATAAAAAAAATAAAAAGATAATACTTGGTTATATTATAACGATAAGTTTATATAAATTTACGAAAACTTTAATAATAATAAAGTTAATAAATTATTTAATAATAATTATAATTATTATAATAAAAGTGAAAAAAAAATTAACTTTAATTAAATTAATAATTATTATAATAAGGTTATTAATTTATTTTCTTCTTTTTTTTTAAAGTTAATTATTATAAGGTAAATAATTAAAAAAAAGTTTTATATAATAATATTTTATATATAATAATTAAATAAAAGATAATATTAAAAACGGTAGTTTTAATTGTTTTTTTTAATTATTTTTATAATTATAAAACATTATATAACTTTATAAATGTAAAGTTTTTAATTATTATAAAAAACACTTTTAATAATTTATTTTATAAAGTTTATAAATAATTTAATTATTATAAGTTAAATTAATTTTATTTATGTTAATTTTATATATTTACTCGTTTAATTTATTTAATTCGTTCATTAATAATTTATTTAATAAAATAAATGCGAAATTATTAATTTTCTTATTAAAAAAAAGGAAAATTATTAAAAATAAAACTATAATTTTTAATAAAGTTCATTTATAAAAGTAAATTCGATAATATTATTATTAAATTTATTTGAATTTATTTCTTTAATTTTTTTAATTTTTTTAACTTTTTTTTTAGTTTTTTTAATAATTTTTTAATAGTTTTTTAAAAACTTTTATAATAAGTAAAATAAGTTTATTTATTCTTATAAAGTTTACGCGTTTTATAATAGTTAAAATAATTTTAAATCACTTTAATAACTTTAATAGTAATAATGTTATTAATATAATTATTTAATTTATTATTTAACTTATTATAATATTTTTAAAAAAATAACTTAACTTTATTAATTTTATTAAATTAAAATAACCTTATATTATATAAATTAAAATTAATAAAAAATTATAAAAATAATTAAATAAAGTTTTTAATTAAAATAAGGTTAAAAGAATTAATAATAACGTTATTAACGACGAAAATAACCCGTTTAATAATAATTTTATTATTAAATTTTTTAAATCGTTTAATAATAATATTAATAAATTTCTCGTTAAAAAACGCCGTTACATTTTTAAAAAACACGTTAAAATTATTACTTAATAACGTAATATTTTTATTTAAAATATTTATTAAACTTTAAATTTTAACGTTATTAATTTTTTTATTTTTAATAATTTTTATAATAAAAATCACACGGTAATTAATAAGAAAATAATTATTAAGTATATTATTATAAAACTTAAAAAATATAATAATTTTTTTAAAATTATTTTATTTAATATTAATAATTTTTAAAATAATACTTTTAATAAAACGTTTATTAATTATAATAAAATTAAGTTTATATAAAATATATTTATTAAAATTATTATTAAATATCGCACGCGTAAATTTTTTAAAAAAAACTTATTAAATAAATTAATATTTTTAATAACTCGTTATTATAAAATTAATTATATTTTAAATATTATTATTATAAAAAAGTTAATACATTTAAATTAATTAAATTTAATATAAATTTAAAAAAACGTTAATAAATAACTTATTAATAATATTATTTTAAATATTATTTTTAACTTATAAATTATAATTAATAACTTTTAACGTAAAATTATAAATGATTTCGTAATTAAAGTATAATTTAATTTAATTATTTAAATTAATAACGTTATTACTTTAAATATAACACGTAAAAATATTATTAAAGTTAAAAAAAAATTAATAAAAAAATTAAAATTATTTCTTTATTTAATAAAGTTACTTAAAATAACACGCACGTTAATAAATAACTTTATTATTATTATTATTAAACGCCGCCGCGTTAAATTTTAACTTATAATTATTTTATAATTATAATAATTTAATAAATTAAGAAATTAATATATAATATAAATATTTTAATAAAATTATTCGGATTAATAATAAAGTTTCGGAAAAATAACATTCTTTTAATTAAGTTTAATTAATTTCATATTATTTTAAATTTTCGTAAAAAAAAAAAGAAATATTAAAAATTAAAATACTTTTAATATAATTAATTATATTAATTATCTTATTATATAAATATCCTTTATAATCTTTTAATTAAAACTTATTTTTTTTAATAATTAATTATTTTTATATTTTATAAATTTATTATTATAATTATTAAAATACTTAATCCTTACGGTTATAACCGTGAGTTTTTATTACTTTTAATAATCGTTTAATATTTATAATAAATATTTAATGCTTTAAGTTTACGAAGGGGTATTATATCGCCCATGGTCCTCGCTTAAATTCTTTATTAAAAATTTTTTATTATAATAATTTTAATATTACCGGCGTTAATTAACTTTAAACGCCGTAAAACTTATTTAATTTTATTAAACTCCATTAACTTTTAACTTACATAACACTTAATTAATAATATTTAATTTAAAAATGAGTTTTTTTATTAATTAAATTTATAAGAATTTAACTTTTAAAAGTAATTTATATATAAAAATTATTTTTTAATAAAAGATTTTTATTAAAAAAAATCCTTGCGCGTATAAGCCACTTTAATAAAATAAAATTATATAAGAAAAAAAATTAATTATTAATAAAGATCCTTATACGCATGGACCACTCTTACATAATTAATAAAATTATATAAGTTTTATTATATATATTAAAATATTATTATAAATTATTTAATTTTAATCGCATATTATATATAATTTAATAATTAATTTATTTAAATTAATTAATTATTTAATTTTATCTTTCATTTTTTAAGGAAGTTATAATTTCTTTTAATAAATTAAATTAATTAAAAAAATTAAATATAAACCTTAAAAAAAAATAACTTTTAATAATTATATATATGTTATTATAAAATCTACATTTTTTTTAAAAGCTTAACGCATAATCAAATTAAAAAACACCTTTAAAAATATTTATCCTTAAATTTTATATTCGATTATAATAAATATAAGAATTAAAGTATGCTTTATATAAATAAATAATTAAAATAAATTATAAAATCTTATACGTTTTAAAAATAATAATAATAAGCTTTTATTTAAACCGTTAATTTTAATATTTATCGTTATTTTTAATAATATTAAAATTATAATTAATAAAAAAATTACTAATATAATATTTTAACTTAACATATAAATAAAAAAATTTAAGTTTAAAATAAAACCTTTTACTTTATATTTAACTTTATTTACCATTTTTAATAATTAATAATTATTTTTTATAAAAGTAATAAACATATTTTAAGTAAAACATAAATATACTAAAACTTTTATTATAAAACTATCCATTATTTAATACATTTTTTAAATTATTACTATTTTATTAAGGGGTTACGGGTCATAATTAAATAAGAAAATATATATCTTTTAATTTCTTTTTTTTACAAAAATAATTAAAACTTACAAATTAATAATATACCGTATTAAATTCAAAGGTGTTATAACTTTAATTTAATCGTTTATAATAATATTTTTTTAACATGCTTATTTTTCGTTTAACGTATAAGCATTTTTTATAATTTAAATACTTTACTTTAATCATTAAAAAATTATAATAAACCGTTTATTTATGGTTTTCATTTATTAGTTTAAAATAATTATATTCATAAATTTTTAAAAAAATTAATAATTAAAATAATAATTATTATTTTTAATTTTAAAAATTATTCTTATTTATTTTTATAATTTTTAGTTTTTTATTTTCTTAAAGTATAATAACGATATACCTTAAATAAGTTTAAACTAATAAAAATTATTACATAAGATTATAATAAACATACCGTTAAAATCTTTATTAAAATAATTTTAAACATGTTAAAATTTTAAATAAATATTATATAAATTTTATCCAAACATTATATTATATTTATTAATTATTAATATATTAATATTTTTCTATAAAAAAACTTTTTTTATAAATAATTTTCTTTTTAAAAAATTAAATAATTTAATAATTAAATAAATTATAATTTTATTAATATAAGTGTTTATATTTCTAAATGTAATAATTATTTAAATTTTTCATTATAATCTTTTATTTTTTAAAGCTTTAATTAAAGTTCTTAAAATAATATTTTTACTTATCCTATTTTTACTTTTAAAGTAATGAAATAATTAAAAATTATTTATATATAATATATTATTTACTTATTTTATTTTAATATTATTAATTACATTAAAATAATAAAAAATTATATTAAAAAAAATTATTTATTTTTTATTAAAACTTTCACATTACATAAGGGCAAAGTTAATATTTACTTAAGTTTACCATTTAAAATATTTTATAAATAATATTATTAATTAATATTTAATTTTCTTTACTTTAATTACTTTATTTAAAAAATATAAATTTATAAAATCTTTATTTATCTTAAATAAATTATTATTTTTTTTAATATTTATTATATATATTATAATAATCTTAATATTATCTTAATTTTTATCTAACTTTTTTAACATTTAATAAAACTTTATTAAATTTAATTATTTAAGTTACTTTTTTTAAATCTTAATTACTTTATTAATAATAATATTTATTTATTACTTAATATTTTTAAATTTAAAAGTTTTAAAATTAAAGTTAATTTTTATTTTATAATATTAATTAAATTTAAGTGTTATTAAAAAGTTTAACACTTTAATCACCCTTTTAATTTAAAATATTTTTAATAATTAATTTATCAATGGTTTAAAAATTAATATTAAAATCTTATAATAATTTAAAATATATTAATTAATATTTTTTAAAAAAATGGATAACGTTTAAATTTCCTAAAGTTTTTTTATATGTTTATTATTTTCATTTTTATTTAAATTAATATTATTATTATCATTTAAAATATTATTCTTAATGATTTTAATTAAGTCTTATGTAAATTATATGTTTTATATTTTAATATTTAATATAATATTTTCTTAAGATTTATGTAAAAGGTTAAAATTAAATTATACGAAATGTAACCGCTTCGATAAAGTTTTATAAAGTTAATTTTATATTTTCGTAATTATCCTTATTTTTAACGGTAGAAATTTTTCTTAAAAAATAAATAAACTTAGTTAAATAATAATAATGTATTTATATATTTAATTATTATTAAAATTTAAAAAGTATTATTTAATTATTAAAAAAATGTAAATTAAAGTTTTTATTAAAATAAATTAATAATAAATTTTTTTTTATAACATTTTATTAAAATTTATATAATATTTTATTTAAGTAAATTTCTTTAACTTATAAATAATTAATATAATAAAAATATAATTATATAAATATAAATCTTAAAATATAAAGTTATAATGGAAATAATTTTTAAATATATTAAGCTTAATATTTCTTTTTTAAAATAAGAATGTTATATTAAATTTTATATTAATTTAATGGAATTAATTTGTTATAATAAATTGAAAATAAGCTTATTAATATTAAATAACATAATAAAAAGTATTAAAATATATTTATAATTAATTATTTTACGAGTAATAAAAAGTATCGTACTTTAATATATAATTATAAATATTAATAAAGGAAAATTCTTAATTATTAAAAATTTAGTTTAAAATTTTTATTATAAAGTTTCATATAACCTCCTTTTTATCTTTTACATTAATAAATTTAAGAAAATTTATAATTATTTAAAAATACGTTAATAATAAAACTAATTTTTAATATATTAAAATATTTAATTTTATAATGTAATTTATTATGTAATATATTAAAAATAAAGTTTTAATTATTATAAAAATAAAGTAAAAATTATAATTATATTATAAAGTTATAATAAAAACTAAGTTTTAACGTGTATAATTATTAATATTATATTTAATATATAATATATTATTTTTATTAATATATATATAATTAATAATGTTTTAAAACTATTTAAAATAATATTATTTAAGTATCTTTCTTTTTTTATTTTATTTAAATTTACTATATTTATAATATATAATGTTATATCGATGTGCTTATACTATTATTACAACGAAATTAACTTTATTTTTTTATTTTTTTATTAATAAATTTAAGTTCTTTCTTAAATTCTTTGTTAATTTTTTTCGATTTAAATTAAAAAACTTAACTTTTAAAGAAATTTCGTTAATATTTTCCTTAAAATGTTCATTAATAAATGTAAATAATTTAACTATATTTATTACGTTTTATGTTATAATAACATTATTATAATATTTTTCTATTTTAATGTTTTTATAATATTAAAAAAATCCATATAAATAAAAAACTTTATAATTATTAGTTTTAATAATTTTAAAATATTAATTAATAAGTTTAAAAACCTTATCCTTAATTTTTACCTTTATAATTTTATTAAAAAATATTAAAACATATATATAAAACCATATAATAAATAATATAAAATTTTAATTTATTTTTTTAATTAAATTTTTTTATTTATTTAATAAATGTTATTTAATCTTTTATTTAATTTATTAATAATATTATAAGTTATAAAATTTTAAACTAATTTTAATTTATATTAATAAAGATAAATCATTTAAATTAATAATGAATTAAATGGTTGGCGGTTTGTTTTAAATAATTAAACTTTTAATTTAATTACATTATTTAATTTTATTTTTATTTAATAATAATTATTAATAATCATATATTAAAATTTCTTTTAATAATTTTTTTATTTATTTATTATTTATAAGTTTATAATTCTTTAATTTATTATTAGTTTTAAAAAGTTTTTTTAATAAAATAAAATTATAAATATTATGGATTTATGTAAAAGAAAATTTTTTAATTTATATAAAATTAATTTTTTTATTATTATTTTTAATAATTTAATTAAATACGAGAAATAAAAAAACTAAATAAATTATTATTATCGTATTATATTAATGAAATTTAACGGATATTTACTTATATAAAGTGTATTAATATTTATTTATTAATACGAAGAAAAAGTATTTTTTTTACGTTTTTATATTAAAATTTTTTTTATTATTTTTTTTTAATATTTATTTTTAATTATTATTTATTACGAAAGGATTGTTAATATTATATGGGAATAATTTAATAAAAATAGATTTATAATAATATAAATCTTTCATACTTAAAAATTAACTTTTTAAATTTATACGTATATATAATTATTTATTTTTTAATTTTTCTTTAATATTTAATTTATTTTTATTATTTTTAATCTTATTTATGTTTAATTGTTTTATGTTAACATTAAAGGTTTATTAAATGAATATAGCTTTTTAAATATTATTAAATTTATTATTATTTAGTTTAAAAAAACTTAATAATATTATTATTAAAATTATAAATGTTTAATTATTATTTATTATTATATTATTAAATATAAAGTTTAAACTTTTTTTTTATACATTTAAAGGTTTAATGCCTTTTATTTTATTAAATATATTTATTTAATTTTAATTATTTATGTTTTTTATTAAATATTTTATATTATTAAAATTTATATTATTAATAATCTTTTATGGAATATAGTAATTTTATTTTTCGATAAAAATGTTTTATATTAAATTATTATTTTTAAGATTATTAAAGGTTAAATTAATATTTCTTTGTTTTAAAATGTAAGTTACATGTTTAATTAATTTTTTTTTAAAATTAATTATATATGTTAATGTTAATAAAATTTCTAATGGAATAATCTTTTTTTTATTTTTTTATGTATTTTAAAATTTTTTATTTAATTAAATACGAATATATAAATAGTTATATTAATAAAGTTAAAACAAAATTATTTTTATAATAAATTTTCAAAGATTAAATTATAATTTAAAATCTTATTTTTTCGACTTTTTTAAGTTATATTAAATTATATATATATTATTAATAATATTTTTAATCTTATAAAATAATATTTTTATTATAAAAAATATATTATTTAAGAAAATAATTATATGCCTTATAACTTTTTAATATAAAGGATTAATTAATTAATTTGTTAATAAATTTAAGGTGAATTTTATAATTAAATTAAAGGTTAAATTAATAATAAGAAACTTTTTTTTAAAGGGTTGAAAATTTTTAATAATAAAGGGAAAAAGATATACGTAGGGAATTTACATTATAATTAATTAATAATTGTGTGGTAAAAAACCTTTTTTAATGGTGTTATAATATGTTTTATAAATTAATACGGTTTTAAATTAATGTAAGAAATAATTAACGTAATTAAAATAAAATATTTATTCTTTTACGTTAAAAAATAATAAAGTTTTTAAAGCTTTAATTAATTAAGATAAAAATGTTTTTTATAATAAAAGTTTTAAATTAAAAAAAGAGTATTAAATAAAATATATACGATATTATATTAACGGTAACTTATCTTTATTTTATATTTAAAATTAAAAGTTTAAAATGTAAGAAATTTTATATTATTAATTAATTAATTATAAAAAGTTTTAATTATTTAATATTTTTTATTTGGTTTGAAATTTATTATTTAATCCTTTTATAATAACTTTAATATTTTTATAAACTTTTATATTAAAATTAAATAATACTTTATTATTTTTTATAATTAATAAATTATTATTTTATTTAATAATAAACGGGTAAAGTTTTGGAATTAATTAAAAATAAGCCTTAATAAACTTATAAAATGTTATAATTAATTAATTTAAGGAGAAATACTTGTAAAATAATAAAAAAATATAATTATTATTATTTAAAGTTATTTTAATTTTATTAAATAATTTTAATTTTAAATATTTTTCTTTCTTATTTTTTTATCTTACCCTTTTTATTTAATTTAAATGTAAATTATATAAATATAAGTATAATTTTATTTAAAAAATATAATTTATTTAATTATATTTATATAAGTATATATTATATTAACTTTATTTTATGTAAGTTTATTATGTTAAGTATTTAAAGTAATATAATTTTATATAGTTAAAAATTTTATTTTAAATATTAAATTAATTTATGTTTTAATTAAAATAGTTTTTTTATATTTTTTATTTATAAAGTATTCTTTGTTTAATTTTTATTAATAAATTAAATAATTTAAAAATATTAATTTATATTAATAATATTTATTAATATAAAGTTAAAGTTTTATGGTTAGAAATGATTTATTCCTTAATTAAAATGATTAGATATTAATAATTATATTAAATCTTATAATAATAAATTTAAAAAATAAAATAAATAATATATTTTATTAATTTTTAATTTTAAATAAAATGTTTTTATATATAATTACTTATAATATTAATTATTTTATATTTAATGTTATTATTAATTAGTTTTTTTAAATGATTTAATTATTAAAAATTATTAATTTTATTTAAACTTATTAATTAATACCGAATTAAAAAAGTTAAGTGTTTATTTTATATAATAAGTTATTTAAATTCATATTAATGTTATAAAATGTTAGTAATTTTAAAAAAAACTAATGGTTATTATTTATTAAAATAAAATTATAATATTTTATATAAAATGTGTAAAAAAAAAAATATTATTATTTAATTTTAAATTAAATTAAAAAATATTATTATGTAATTTAATATATATTAATTTTATTTTTCCCGATAATTTTAATTAATTATTAATATTTTTTTATATTTATTTTTAATAAGTTTTTAATATATTTAATTTAATTATTTGTTCTTAAATGTTTTTTTTATTTATTTTTAAAATGTTTATTTAAAGATTATTTTTATTTTATTTATATTTAAGTTTAAGATTAAACGTTTTATTTTTAATTTACTTATTTTTTATTAAACGATAAGAAAGAAGATTTTAATTTATTAAGTACGGTAACTTTGTTTTATTATTTTTTGTTACGACGTAATTATTATTTATATTTATAAAATTTAATGTTATTAAATATATTTATAATTTATAATTTATAATTAATATATATTTATATTATAATGTGGATTATGAATATTAAATTAACCATGTTTTTTATGTATTAAAAAGTTTTAAACTTTAAGTTTTTTAAATTATATTTAAAAATAATTTTAATGTAAAGAATTATTAATATATATTTTTAATATTTTTTTTATTAGTAATTTAACGGTATATATTTTTTTTATTATATTTTATTTTGTTCTTTTATAATAAAATTAATTTTTATAAAATATATAACGTTATAATATAAAATTTGAACTTAATTCTTTTATAAACCGGTTAAATAAATTATTCCTTTATAAAACGTGTTTATTTTTTTTTATAAACTTAATATATTTAATTAGATTTAAACGTGTTAAAACTTATATTATATTATAGTTTTTTTATTAAGTTTTAATTTTTTTTTAATTAAAATGAAAAAAATTTACTTTTAAATTTATTAAAAAAAAGTTTTTATATTTTTTATATTTTTATTTTTTTTAATAATTTTACTTTATATTATTATAAATAGGTTATGAAAAAAGGGAATAAAAAGTTAAAAAAGGATTAATATATTTATTATTTAAGATATATTATAAAATAATTATAATAAGATTTTATTTTTTATATAAAATACGAAGCGGATACATTTATAAATTATTTTTTTATTTTTATTATTATTTTAAATAAAAATATATAACTTATTAAAAACGTTTTATTTTTATTATATAATAAAATTAACTTTTTAAAAAAAATGTTAGTTAAAATAAGTTTTTAAGCTTATATAATATAAGTAATAAAAAAGAAATTAATAACTTAAATTAAAATTAAAGTTAAATAATTTATATTCGTTTTATTCGTTAAATTAAAAATTAAAATTAAGAAAAGTATTAAGTTAAATATTTAACTTATTTATAAATAAATATTAATTAATGATATGAAATTAATAATAAATAAATATAATGTTATTACGTAATTAAAAATGGAGAAATATAATATAGAAAATTATAAATTATTAATAATTAATTTTTTAAAATATAATAAAATGTTATAATTAATTTTAATATATTATTAATAATTAAAAATAATTAAATTAAAGAAAATAAAAATAATTTAAATAATTTAATAATTAATTTTATTAATAATTTAAAGGATATTTTTATTATGTTAAATAAAAAACGTAAAGGGAATAACGGTTTATGGTTTTTTTTTTTTATTACTATAATTAAAATAATGTTTTATTATATTTTATAATATTATATAAAATAAAAGGGATATTTAATTAATTAAATTTAAATAAAAATATTTTTTTTTAAAAGTTAAAATTTTATTATTAATAATTTTATATTATTATATTTAAATTAATTTAATAATGGATTTAAAAATATAGAAAAGGTATAATAAATAAATATTTTAAATTAATATTTTATTATATATTATTAAAATTTATTTTAAAGTTATTACTTATATAATAATAAAATATGTTATTACGTTAATATTTTTAAAGATAATATATATATAAATTTATTATTTAAGTATTAAAATTAATTTTTTATATTAATAACTTTAAAATAAATTATTAAATTTTTAAAAAAATTTTATATATTATATTTTTCTTAAATTATTAAATAACATATATATAATTAAGATAATAAAAAGAATAATAAAAAAAAAAAAAATTAAAAAACGGTTTATTAATAATAAAATTATTTAATTTCATAATTTATTTAATTAATTTTAAAATTATAATTATAAAATGTAATTATTATTTAGTTTAAAGTTTTTAAAGTTTTTTTTTTAAACTTAAAAAAGTTATTTAATACTTTTATAATTAAAGATATTTTTAAAGTTAAACCGAAGATATTTAAGTTTATTTTATTAATAATAAGAAATATTTTATTATTAATTAAAAATGTTAAATTTTTTAAAAGAAAACGGTTACGTTTTATAATTAAATTATTAAGATTTATTAATTTATAAAAGTAAAATATAATAAAAAAGTTTTTATATTTTATATTAAAATTATAATAAAATATATAATTATTATTAAATTAATAATCGTATAAATAATTAAAATATAAATTATTAAAATTTAACGGATTATTTTATTTTAATTTAATAAAAGGTTTATAATTAATTTTAAAGTTATTATAAAATATATTATTTTTATATAAAATGTTATTATTATTTTTACTTTTACGGTTTAAACCGGTTTTTATTATATTAATTTTAAGTTTTATAATTATTATATTAATTTTATAGTTTTAATTTTTTTTAACAATAATAAGTTTATATATTAAAACTTTTAATTAAATATTTTTTAAAATTATTATTATATTAAAATTAAATAAATTTTAAGTAAATTAAATAAATAAAAAGTTAAGTTAAATCTAAAAAATTAATTTAACTTTTATATTATATTAATTATTTAATAATATTAACATTAATTTTATAATTATATAATTAAAAGTTATAAAAAAATAAAAAAAATAAATATAAAATATAAATTTTTATAAATTTAAATTTATACGTTTTAAAAAAATTATAAAGTTATAAATATTAAAAAACTTATATAAATTAACTTTAATTTATATTAAATTTAACGTAATATTAATTTTATCTTTAAAATAAGCCGATTTTACGTATTATATTATTTTATTTATTTTAAATTAATTATTTTTTATAAAAAGAATTATATAAGTAATTTTATTTTTTATAAATTAAATATTAAATTAATAATGTTAATTTAATTCTTTTAAGTTTTACGTTTAATTTTAAGAAAAAGGTTTAAATATGGAAACTTAACGATAAAAAATATAATTATAAAGGAAAAGTTAATTATAAAATTTTAAAATAATAAAATATTTAATATGATCCCAGTGTTTATAAAAATGAAAATAATAATTTATTTCGTAAAGTATACTATCACTTAGATATGTTATAATAATGTTAAAGTCTTCCGGATCCGTACTAATTAAAAGAAAAAAACATGCATGAGAATATTAAGCCCAAACTTAAGTTTTACGTATTTTAGCTTAGGTTTTAAAGTTAAAAATAATTAATTTCATAAAACTATTACTTATATTTAAATCTTTGCGTGGGCGTTTACGTGTTAATTTAACTTTATTTTTAATAAATATTAATAAAAGAAAATTTAAATTAATTTTTAAAATATTAAGTTTAATATAACGGTGAAAAAAAATAATTTCCCGGATTTTACGTTTATTATAACTTTTATTATTTTTTTAAATATTATTAACGATTATATAATATACGTAATAAATAAAATTATAATTAATATTATTATTATTAAACTTTTAAAAATGAAGTAACGGATAAAACGTAATATATATTAAATAATAAATAAAAATAAATTTAATAATAATTTTTAAATAAAAATTATTTTAATGATTTATTAGTTTTTTAATTAATTTTATAATTATAAAGTAATTTTTAATTTTTTAAAAATAAAACGTAATAAACGTATGTAATATAATTAAATTTAAAAATAAATTAAAGTTTAAAAAAAGATTAATAATTTCGGAAATATTAAAAACTTTAAAAAAAAAAAATTAATTAATTAATATTATATATTAAATAAAGTTAACATATATTATTATTATTATAAAAAGTAATATTATAAACCTTAAGTTTTAATTAAATAATTTAATTATAATAAACGAAGTAACTTATTTAATTAACGAAAAATTAAATATCTTTTTTATATTATAAATTAAAACCATAAATTTATTAATTAAGGAATTAAAATTTTACGTTTTTTTACCTTTTTTAAGCTTTTTAAAGGTTTTTTTTAGATTTTTATTTAACTTATATTTTTAAAAATTACGTTTTATTATATAAAATAAAAATAATAAAATATATATATAAGTAAGTATATAATAATTAAAATTAAAAATAAAAATAAAAATAAAATTATAAACAAAAAAAAAAATAAAATTTAAGAAAAAGGAATATATTAACTTAAAAAATAATAAATATATATAATATAAACCTTAATTATAATTATAACATAATAAATAAAAATTCTTTAATTAAAAATTAATAATAAATTTAAAATAATATAATTAAAAGAAAAAAAAATTAAAATATTAATTAACTTTTAAAAAATATATTTAAAAAAATGTAATAGAACGGCGTTAAGTAAAATATATAATAATTTATAACTTATTAAAAATAATTTACAATTAAAATTAAAAAAAACAATATTTAATTAATTAAATAATAATTACTTTTAAATTAAAATATAATATTTTTATATAATTATAATAAATAATAATTAATATATTACGAATTAAATTAATTAATATAAAAAAAAAGTAATAAAATATAACTTATAAATAAATTTATTTATTTTTTAAAAATAAAAAAAATAAAATAAAAGAATATTTAAAATAAAAAATAAAGAAAATTTTAATTAAATAAAAAAAGGTTTATATTAACTTAAATTATATAAGAATATTATATATATATATATAACATGGGTTATAATAATTTAAAATTATAACGTAATAATAAATATACTTAATTAAAATTACATAAAGTTTTTAATATAAAACTTACGTAAAGTTTATAAACATGTACTTAATTAAAAAAATTTAAGAATTTTAACGTAAAATTAATAACTTTAACGTTTTTAACGTAATTAATACATGTTAAATTAAAAGCTTTCTTAAATTAACTATAACGCATGTTAATTTTATTCGTTTCTTATTAATTAAACGGTTAAACTTAAAGTATTTTTACCACCGAAAGTAACCTTTTATTTTAATAATTATAATAAATTAAAATCGTGCGATAAAAATAAAAATTTTAATAATTTAATTAATATTTATAATAATAATAAAAATTATTATAAATTTTATAATTATAATTAATATTATTTTTAAATTTATAATTTATTTTATTAAAATTTTAAATGATTTAATAAAATATTTAAAGTAATAAATGTAATTTTAATTTTAAAATATATTATTTTATATTATATTATAATGGAAAATAATTTTAAACGTGGTATAAAAATTACGTTATATAAATAAAATATTTCGAATAATATTAAATTTAAAAAAGAAACATTTTTTTTTATAAACGTAAATTTAAAAATTTTATTTATATTTTATTAATTTTTTTATTAGTTTTTTATTACGTGACTTTTATAAAATAATTTAAGTTTTATTTTTTTAAAAAATTTAAGCTTTAATTAAATTATATAAGTTATAATATTTAACCACGTAAATTTATTTAAATTAAATATAATTTAAATTATAACACGTTATAAAAAAAAATAAATCTCATTTAAATTATAATAATTTATTATAAAAATATAAATTTAAATATTAAATTTAAAAAATAAAATTATATTATAAGTTTTATTATAATTTTTAATTTTAATAAAATTTTATTATTTTATAAAAAAAACATTTAAAAACTTTTAAAAAGTTATAAAAAAATAAATATTATTAAAAAATAATATTTATATTTATAATATAAATTTTTAATTTATAAAATAATTAATTAAAATTATAAAATAATATAATTATTAAAATAATAAAAATATTATTTTAATATTTAAAAATAATAAAATAATAATATAATTAATTAATAATTAATAAAAAACTTATAAACCGGGCCACGTTTATTTATTAAATATATAAAATTAAAAATTTATTAATAAAGTTTTTAATAAAATATATAATAAAAAAAATAAATTAATAAAAAAAAATTATTTTTTTTAATATATTTTATTTTATTATTTAAAAAATAATAAACGGAAAAAAAACATGTTATAATTAATTATAATTTTTAAATAAAAATATAATATTATATATTTATTTTTTATTAATTTTAAATTAAAAAAATATATTTAAAAAATAAAAATAAAAAATTTTAACGTTATAAATAATTAAACGTTTTTTTATTAATTTTTATATAATAATTTATAAATTAAAAATTAAAATTATTTAAAAAATTTTATAAAACTTATATTAATAATAATATTATTTTAAATAATATATAAAAAAAAAAAATATTTATATAAATTATTTAAATTATATTTTAAAAAATAATATTAAATTTATAATATAAGCCGGAATTAACGTTATTCGTAATATAATTACCTTGCCGCGTTTATTTAAAAACGGTATAAAACGTTTATTATTTTAATTATATAAATTATAATATTAACTTTAATATTTATTTTTATTTAAAACTTTATTTATATATTTTATTATATTTTTTATTTTAATTTTAATTAATTATTTTTTCCTTAATAATTATTTAAATATTTTATAATTATAATAAATCGAAATTTTTTAATTATATAATATTTTTAATTTAATTATAATTTTTAAAGTTTTAATTTAATTATGTTATTTAAGTTCGAAGTTTTTTATTTATTTTTAATTAATTTTTTTAATTTTAACTTATTTTATAACCACGTTATAACATTACTTTATATTTAACTTTAAATAATTTATTTAAAACTTTAATTTAATAATTATAATTTAAATTAAAAGTATTATATAATTAAAAACTTTTAATTAATTTTAATTATATAAAATTTAAAACTATATTAAATAAGAAATAATTAATTAAAATAAAAATAAAAAATAAATAAATATTTTTAAGAATTTTAATTTTAAATATAATTAATTATATAATAATTTAACCCGGAGTAAAGGTATACGTTTTATACCGCTTTCAAAAAGTGGGATATTATAAATAAACCTTATCTTAACTTATATTACGGATTTAATATTACTTTTTAATAAATATGTTAGTTTTTTTAATATTTAATTATTTATATTTCATTTATTATTTATTACTTATTTATAAATATTAAATATTTAAATAAAAATATAATATTTATTTTAATAAATTTTTTTTTTATTTTTTAATTATTTTTAATAAAAAATTAAATATAAATATTTATTTTTTAAATAAATATTTAAATATAATTATTTATTATACTTAAATTATTATTAAATAAATATTTAATTATATTTATTAAATATTAAAATATATAATTTTATATTAATTTATATTATAAATAATTAAATATTTATTAATTTACTTTTTATAATATTTATAATTATTTTATTATTTATTTTATTAAAATAATTTTAATATATTTTATAATAATTATATATAACTTAAATATTTTAATTATTAAAATATTAATAATTTTTAATTTTTTATTTAACTTTTTTAAAACTTTTAAATTTAAAAAATAATTATAAACTTTAATTTACCGTATAAATATAATAATAATAAATATATAATATTTATTATATATATTAAATATAAAAATATAATTAATTTAAGTAAAAGTCCCGTTATAATATTAAATATAATTATTTCAATTAAAAATAAATCATTTTTTATTACTTTAATAATAAATATATTTTATTTTAAAGTTAATTTTATTTTATATTAATATAAAATAATAAATATATATAAGTTTTTAAATGTAAATTTATAAAATTATTATAATATTACTTTATATTTTTAACCCGTAAAATAATATGTTAAGAACTTATATTATTATAAATATATATATTAAAAGTTAATAATAAATTTAATAAAAAAAAATTTTATAATTAATAAAAATTTATTTTTTTTAAAAATATATTAAATGTTTTTAATATTAAATTTTTTTATTAAATATATAATTAATAACGGATATATTAATATAAATGTTATTAATAAATATATTAATATTTAATTTAATATTAATTAATTTTATTTTTTTATTTATTAAATTATTTTAATTAAATTATAAAAGAATTTTTTATAATATATTTTTTATAAATTATTTATAAATTTAAGATTTTTATTTAAGAAAATATTTTAAAATATAAAACAAATTATAAATTAAATATTATATTTTTTTAAAAAAAATATATTTAATATTTTAATAATTTATTTTAAATACTTTTATTTTTTAATATTTAATTTATGTTAATATATTTTAATAATTTAAATAAATAATAAAAAGGTATATACCGGTAAAAGTTTTCATTAATTAATATATTATAATTTATTATTAAACCATACTTTTTTATATATATAAAATAATAAATAATAATATAAATATTTAATTATAATATATTATTTATATATTATATAAATGTTTTTTTAAAGTTATTATTAAAATTAATAATAAAGAAATTTATTATAAATTAATATAATTATACGTTTTATTTCCGTGGTTTTTTAACTTTAATAACGGTTCATTTAATTAATACTTTCTTTTTTTTATTAAATTTTATAACTTTTATTATAAATATATAAAATTAATTAAATAATTCCTTTCTTTTATAAATTATTAACTTTATATTAATTTAATTAACTTTTAATACTTTATTTTTTATTAAAATTATATTATTTTTTATAATAATTATATATATTAAAATAATTAAAGTTATTAAATTATTATATTTCTTTATTTTTTTAATAAAATTAAACTTAATATAATGAAATTTTAATTAATTTTAAAGAAATATTAATATAATAATTAATTAAAAAATATAAAAAAATATATTATAATTAATTAAATAATGTTTTAAAGATTATAATTATTATGAATTAAATAAAAACAATTAAATATATAATTTTTATACATATAAAATTATTATTAAAAATATTAATATATTATTATATAATAATAAATATATAAAGTTAAATAATTTATTATATTTAAAATATATTAAATTAAATAAGTTTGTAAACATTAAATCTAATAATAATAAAATAAATTTAAATAATAGAAATAAATTTATTATATTTTATTAAATATTATATATTTCTTTTATAATTAAATTTTTATATAAATCCATTATTTATTACATTTATTTAATTTAATAATAAAATTAATTATATATAATAATATTAAAATTAAATATAATTATTAATTATATTAATTTATAATTAAATGTAACATAATAATAATAATAAAATTTTTAAGTTTATAATTTTTTAAAACTATTATTTTTAAGTTATTATAACATATTTTTTATAAAATATATTATAAATCCGTATATTAAAATATCTTTGTTTTTAATAATTATTTTAATATTATTATTAAAATTAACTAAAATATTAAATCTTTTTATAACATTTTTTAAATTAAAATTATATAAATTAAATATTATTAATATTATATTACTTTAATAAAATTAATCTTTTTCATGTAATTTAATAAAAGTTATATAAAATTTTATTAAAAATTAATATAAATTATATAAATATAATAAAATAAAATGATTTTTAATATAATAATTATTTTTTATTAATAATATTTTTATTAAAAACGATTATTTAATATATAAAATATATTTATTTATATAAAATTTATAAAGTTTTTAATTTTTATATTTTAATATTAAATTATTTTTTTTAAGCCACTTATAAGAGTTTTTTATTAAGGATTATTAACGGGGAAATATTAATAATATAAAAGTATTTAAATTATTAAAGGTTTTTTTTTAATAATAATTATAATATATAATATAATAAATAATAATATAAGTTTTAAAATTTTTTATTTTAAAATAAAAGTTATATTAATGATTTAAAAGTTATTTTAATTAAAAGAAATATATTTTTAAATTTATAATATTAAAATTTTTTTATTTTTATAAATGTAAAAATTTATATATATATATTTTAATTAAAATTATATATATATTTAATATAAAAATTTATTATATTATTAAAATTATTATTAATTTTATAATAATAATAATTAAAAATTATATAATAATAATAAATTTAATTGTTAAAAAATATAATAATTTTAAATAAAAAATATAAATAATAATTATTATTAATATATATTAATTTAAATTATAAATGTAATTAATATATTTTTTAAAAAACATTTATAAATATAATTAAACTTATATATAAATTTTTAATAATATTAAATAATAAATAATTTTTAATTAAAATAATTAAATTAAAGGATATTATTTTTATAATAATATTAAAAAATGGTATTTTTTTTATTTAAATTTTTATTATCTTTAAAATAAACTTATATAAACGTAGTTTTATTTATTTATAAGTTATAATTTAATAAAAGTAAACTTTTATCGGTATTTTTTTTATTTTAAAAAACATATTTATTTTATATATATGTATGAAAAGTAAACGGTTTTTAAAACGTTTAATTAAAGTTAATAATTATTTTAAAAATTTTATAATCCCGTTTAAAAGATATTTTATTTTAAAACTTTAGAAAATTATTATATAAAAATTAAAAAAAATTAATAAAAAATTAATAAAGTAATTAATAAATAATTAATAAAGAATTTTAAAACCTTAATTAATTTAAAAATTTTTATTAATTAATTAATGTTTTTATTAGTTTTTTAATAAAGTTTTAAATTTTTTCTTACTTTTAATTAAGTGTATTATCTTTCCTTTGTTTATTTTTTTTTTTTTATTATTTTATTCTTTTTATTTATATATTTATTTATTTATTTAAAAACTTTTTTTTAATATTTAAATCTTTTATTTTAATAAATTTTAATTAATTTTTTAATTTTTTTTATTTTATTAAAAATATTTTATATTATTTTTATTTTAATTTATTTGTTTTTATTATAAATGTTATAAATAAATATTATAAATATTAAAATACTTTTTATTTAAATATATTTTAAATATTAATGCGAATAATTTATTAATTAATTTATTTCTATTAATAATAATAATTATAATGTTATTTTTTATTTATTATATTAAAATAATAAAATATTTTTAATAAACTTTATATTATATAACTTAACTTTTTTTATTAATTTTTTTATAAGTAATTATTATAGTAAATTTTTAAGTTATTATATTAACTTTTATAAATAAAGATTTATTATTTAATTAATTTATTTTTATTTTATTTATTATTATTTTTTGTTAAAATTTTATATATATAATCTTAAAAAAATATATTATAAAAATGGTTATATTAAAACTAATATTATTATAATAATAATTATTTATATAATATATATTATTATTTAATATTATTATTAATTAAAATATTATTATAATAAAAATCCTTTTTAAATATTAAATTTATATAAATTAATTTGATTGTAAAATAATTATAATAATTATAATAATAATTAAGAAAATATGTTTATAATTTTTATTATATTTTTATAAAAATTTTAATTTAATTTTTAATTTTAATATTAAAGTTAATTTTATATTTATATTTTTTTTAATGGTATAATTTATGGTTTTAATTATATTTATAATTAACTTTTTTATATGTAATTATATCCACCTTAACTTTTATTATTATTACCATATTATTATAAGTGGTTATTTAACCTTTTTTATTTTAAATCTTTTGAATTATATTATTAAAAAAAACCCTTTAACTTACTTTAAAACCTTTCAACTCCTTTATATTTTTAAAAAAAATCTTTTATTAATTATAATTTAATTAATTAACCATAAATAAAAATACCTTTATATAATTTATATAATTTTAATTAATTTTTTATTTAATTTAATAATAATAATTAAAAATTATTTCTTTTTATTAAAAATATTAAATTAAAAAAATAATTTAATAAATATTTAAATTAAAAAAAAATAAAGTTATATTTTTATTATAATAAAAAATGGTTTGATATTAAAATTAAAGTTAATAATATTTATATAAAATGTTATAATAAAAATAATAAAAAATATTAAAACAAACCCTTTTTTATTTTAAAATTAATTATTTAAATTTTAATAATATTCCTTTATTTTTCTTTATTTTTAAACCTTTTAAAAAACTTTTAATAATTAAAATTTATATTAATGTAAATATATTTATTATATATATAATATTAAATAATATATTATAATTTTAAATTAATTTTAAAATATATAAATTCATAAGTAATAATATAAATATAAAGGTTATATTATTTATTTTTTAAAAAACATAAATAAAATTTATTTTTATTTACTTTTTATTTTTAAAAATTTAAATATTATTATTTTTTATCGCTTAAACTTTTAAAAAATAAAAAAAATAAATTATTAATTTTATTATTATTTTTACATTTAATGATTTATTATTTTAAAATGGTTTTAATTTTTATTATATAATTATTTTAAATATAAAAATTTTATTTTTAATTAAAATAATTTATTTTAATTATTAAAAAATAATAATATATTTAATAATTTAATTATATAAGAAATTAAAAAAATTAATAACATTTTTATAAATATTAATCTTATAAAAAAATTATTAAGAAAAGATAATAATATTTATAATAAAATAATAATTTTAAATATTTTAATTGAAAATTTAAAACTTTAATAATTTTATAAATATATAAATAATAAAATTATTACGGAAAATAAATAATTATTTCTTTATTTTTATAACTTTTATAAAGCATATTAAATTTTTATATCTTTAATTAAATAAACATTTCTTAATAAATTTAATTAAAATTAAACCTTATTATTCTTTATATGCCTTATATTATTTCCATACGAAAAAACTAATTTTATAAAATTTTATTAATAAAATATAATTTATTATAAATATATTAAATATATAATAAAGTAATGAAATAATTATTTTATATATTATTATAATTTTTAATATATAGTTTTAAATATTTTAATAAAATAATAAATTAAATTAAATAATAAGTTTTTTTTTTATAAAAATAAAAATATTTTATTTATAAAAAATAAATTATAAGTTATGTTATAAAATTTAAAAGCCTTTAAAACTTAAATCCTTTTAAATGATATTTTAAAATATATAAATGTTTTTAAAAGTATTTAACTTTTTTAATATTATTATTATAAGGAATTAAAGCTTTTATATATTACTTTAATATATTTTTTATATTTATTATTTTAAATTTTATTAATTTATATTAATGGTTTTTATATAAATATATATTAAAATTTAAGTAATGGAAAACCTTAAAAAAATTAACTTATATAATATTATTATATAAATTATTATATAAAAATTTATATATTATAATTTAATATTTTTATTTTAAATATATAATATTTTAAAACATTATATTAAAATAAAAGTTTAACCTTAATAATTATTAAGTTCGGTTTAAATAATAATTTTAAAATAATTTTTATAATTATAATTTTTATTAGTTTAAAAATTTATTTATTTTTAATATAAAAATAAAAAAATCTTATTAAAAGTTTATAAAGATTTAAAGATATTATATAATTATTATTAATTTAAAGCTTAAAATTATTAATTATAATAATAATAATAACCCTTTAATTATTAATTTTATAAATTTTAAAGTTATTTAAAAATAATTAAATAATATAATTAACCGTTATTAATATTATAAATATTTTTTTTAATATTATTTAAAAGTAAATAAAAAAAAACTTATTAAAATTAAAGAAAAAGATTTATTTAATCTTAATTTTAAATATAAGTTTTTATTTTTTTTTAAGTTTTTTAATACTTTAAAAATAATATAATTATTTAATTAAACTTAATATTCGTTTAAACTTACATGGAATAACTTATTATTAAATTAATATAATAAATTAATTTTATTATATTAATTAATTAATATTAATATTTTATCATATATTTTTATAAAAATAGTTTTAAATTATATTATAAAATATTATAATAAAATAAAAATATTATTAAATATATATAATTAAATTATAAAAATTATTTTTCTTTACATTATAAATAATAATTTAATATTTTCCATTATATTTAAATTAATAAATAAATTAATAAATGAAAAAGATTATTTTATAAAAAAATAACCATATAATTTAATTAATAAATTATTATAACTTAAATATATATTTTTATATTTTTAATTTTAATTATAATAAAAAGTTAAATTAAAATAACATATCTTATAAAAAATATTTTAAAAAATTATTTTATATAAAAAATATTACTTATTTTTAATTTTTAAAAATATAAAACTTTATAATATAAAACTTAATTAATTAAGTTATTTAATAAATATTAATAAAACCATATATACTTTTATATTTTTTGAGGTATAAATTATTAATTATCCATTATTAATTCTTAAAGTTTTATTAAATAAAATTTATATTAAATTATTTTTATTATAATTATAATAAACTTTTAATTATAAATAATAAATAATTTAATAATTATAAGTTAATATTTAAATATTATTTAATTATTTATAAACATTTTAATGATTATTATAATAAAGTTATTAAAGTAAAATATAAACTATTAAAAAACAAGTTTAAATATTTAAAAGAAAATATTAATAATATAATATTAAAAAATTAATATAAGTTTATACATTTAGTTTTAAAATTTAAAATTAAGTAAAAACTTATAGTTTTTTTTAATTATTATAATATAAATATTAATTATAATTAAAATAAATATATTAATTAATATATATACTTTTTATTTAATATTAATAATTATTAAAAAAAGTTATAATAAAACATTTCAAAGGATTACGTTATTAATAATATATTATTAAAAACATGTAATATTTTAAATTTAAAATAATAATTAATTTATAATATTATAATAAAATATTATTTAAAAAGTTAATATAATAAAATAATATTACTTTTTTTATATATTTAAATTAATAATAATGGAAATATTAATAAATTATATATAATAAAAATATTATTTATATATTTTCAAACTATATTATAATTATAGAAATTATTTATTATTTAAATAATTTTAACTAAGGTTATAAGTAATTAAATAAAAAAGTAAATGTTATAATTTTTTTTTATTTTCTT
This sequence comes from Annulohypoxylon moriforme, assembly GCA_022695765.1. Classification (NCBI taxonomy): domain Eukaryota; kingdom Fungi; phylum Ascomycota; class Sordariomycetes; order Xylariales; family Hypoxylaceae; genus Annulohypoxylon; species Annulohypoxylon moriforme. The sequence goes on from MU403203.1 coordinate 88,358, forward strand.
ATTAATAATATATATAAATTTTTATTAAAAAATCCATTAATATTTAATTCTTTATAATATTAATTTAATAATATATATTATTTAATTATTAATAAAAAAAATACATTAAGTTTAAAAAGCTTAAAATGAATTAATAAACGTTTATAAAAAATATTTTTAATTAATTATAATAATAATATTTATTAATAATTTTTTTTAATTTCTTTCCGTATTAAATAAATTATTATATATCATTATTAATAACTTAAAATAAAATAAAATTATTAATTATAATATATATTAATTTTTTTAATATTTTATATTTTTAATTATTATTTAATATTAAATTAATAAGGATTAAACATTATTTTATTAAATCCTTTTAAAATTTTATTTATTAAAAATAACCGTGGCATTTTAAGAATTATTATTATTAAAATACACAATTAAATTCTTTAAAAAAAAATTTATAAACTTTTAAAATATCATCCATATTTATTTTATTAAGGTTTAAATTAAAGATTTCAATTAATATTATATAACAACTTTTAATAATATTATAATTAATATTAAATTTATAAATATAAATATAAATGTTAAAAAAATTAAATTTTATTTAATTAAGAATTTATTTAAGATTTTTATTATTTATATTAAATATAAAATAATATTAATAAAAAATATTTAAAATAATATAAAATTAATAAATAATATTTAAGGTATTATTTATAATATTTTTTAAATTATAAACATAAATTTATTAATTAAATTATTAAATATAATTATAATTATTTAAAATTAATATATTAAGTTACTTTTTTACTTTTTATTTAAAGTAAAGTTTTAAAACATATATAAAAAGTTAATAATTCTTATAAAATATATTTATTAAAACTTTTATATTTAAAATAATATATATAATAAAAAATAATTCCTTTTAATAATATATTATACTATTATTATATATAAATTATAAAGTATAACTTTTAATAAAATTATATATAATATTTTATTATTTAAATTTACATTTAATTTTTTATATATAATTATTTTATAAGTATTTTTATTTAAAAGCTTAATATTTAAAATTCCTTTTAATTATAATAAGATTTTTCATAAAATCTTATTATATTTAATATAATTAAAAATTATTACTTATAAAAGTTAAAAGTTATAATTTTTAAAAAAACTACTTTTTAAAATTAATAATTAATTATATATTTATTAATAATTAAATTAAAACAATAAATAATAAAATATAATTAAATAATAATATAAGTAATTAATAATTAATTTAAAATGAATATTTTTCCGCTTTTATAAATTATTATTTTTAAAATTAATATTTATTTTTATTTTATATTTTCTTAATTTTATTATTTTTAATTTTTATTTATTAAAATATTTATTTATTTTTAATTTTTATTTAAATATTTATTTATAATGTAATTTCTTAATTTAATACTTTCATTTATATAATTACTTATACCATTTTATATTATAAATGTTATTATAACGGTTTAAACCATCGTTTTAAATGTTTATATTATATATTTAAAGTATTTTATAAATTATAAATTATTATTTTATTTCTTTATTATAATATTAATTATAATTTAATATATTTAATTTATTATATTATAATAAAGAATATATAATTTAATAAAAAACTATTTTATTTTATTAAATCTTTTTTTCTTAATATTTTTTATATTTTTATCCTTTATAATTATATATTTTATAAGCTTAAATATTATTTTTTTATTTTAAAATATTTAAAAAGTAAATTTATTTCTTATATTAAATATTATATATTTAATTATTATTAATTTTTTATTTGATTTAATATTTTATAATTCTTAGTTTTAATTATTAATTATTTCCTTATAATAACTTATTAATTATTTAAATTTTATTTAATATTACTTTAATATTTATTTATAAGATATTAATAATATAAAAAAAATTATATTTTTAAATATTAATTTATAATAAATATTATTAAGTTATATAAAGTTATTATAATTTATAATAAATATATTTTATTTTTAAATAAGTTAAACAATAATTTAATTAAAATAATATAAATAATTATATTTAAAATATTAATTATTAATTTATAATTAATAATATTAATAATAATATAATATTTTATTTTAATATTTACTTTATATTTAATTAAAAAGAACTTATATTATTTCTAAAATATATAAATAATAAGTATGAATTAATATTTTATTTTTTTATTTAAATTTATAAATATTTTTTAAATATAAATAATAATATAATTATAAATATTTAAAATTTTATAATATTATTTATAAATATTTATTTATTTAATTTGTTTAGATTATTTTAAGGAATAATATATTTTAATTTTTTAATATTAAAAAGGTTTTTTTGGAAATATCCATTCATAAGTTTAACTTTATTAATTTATTACTTATTATAATATTTAAGTTAATTTAATTAATTTCTAAAATTTATTCATACGAATTAAATTTTAATAATTATTATAATAATGGTAATATTTTTACTTATATAAAATGTTATTAAACTTACTTTATTAATAAAAAAAAATAATTTATTTAATTAATAAAAAAGAAAATATAAATTTATATGAAAATTAATTAAATAATAAAAAAATTAAAAAATAATTACTAAGTTATAATTTAAATAAATATTAACCACTTTTTTTATTATTTTTAAATATTAATTTTAATTTAAATTTTATTAATAATATTTTAACGTAATTAACGTAATTAACATAATTAATATAATTAATAAAACCTTTTAACTTTTATTATAATATTATGAAAAAATAACTTTCTTTTAAATTTTAAATATAATATTAATATATATATATATATTTTTTTATAATAAATCTAATAAATTATAATTAAATATTTTATTATATATTTAATTTTAAATAAATATTAAATTTTAAATAAATTTTAAATTTTAAATAAGTTTTTATTAAATTTTAATTAAATTTTATATAAGTTTTTATTAAGTTATAATTAAATCTTAAGTAAATCTTTAATAAATTTTAATTAAATTTTAAGTAAATTTTAAATTTTTAACATATTAATTTATTAATTTATTAACTTATTAAATATTAAAATAATTTTATCATTTACTTTTAATAATTAATTAATTTTATTATCAATTAATTTATATATATTTTATAATTTAATAATTATTATAATATAAAAATAATAAATATATATATATAATATAATATATTTTAAAATAAATTAAAATAAAATCTTTTAAATAAAATATTACTTTTTTTTTTTTTTATTAATAATTATTTACATTATTTAAATAAAATAACTTTTAAATAACCCACATTAATTATTACCCCATATTAATTATTAATCCGCATAATTAACCTTTTATAAGAAAAAAAATTTTTAGCTTTTTTTTTTTTTTGGAATTTATTTTTTAATTTTAAACTCCTTATAACTTACAAAGAGTTATAATTTAAAATTAAAAAATAAATTCCAAAAAAAAAAAGTTAAAAAAATTTTATTATTAAGTAAATCATTATTATTATTATAAATAAAAAAAAACGTTTTATAAAAAAATATTTATTTAACGTAATTAAAATTAATAAAATTTATAAATATAATAAATATTTTTTTAAATAATAAAATTAAAATAAATTTATTTTAATAAAATTCCATTAAATAAAATATATTAAATACTTTAAAATTTTTATTATTAAAGTTAATAAATTTTTTTTTAAATTTATATAATAAAATTATATTTAATAATAAAATTTTTATTATTTATTATTAATTTTAAATAAAATAAAATATAATAATATTTTATCGTTTATTATTTTTTTATATTTTATAATTATAATAATATTATTAAAATTTATATTAATTTAAATAATGTAATTAATATTAACTTAATTATTATTAATTTAAATATTTTTTAAATTAATAATTATTATTATAATAATTATTTAAAATTTATAAATTAAATATTT
>MU403204.1:0-91699 GCA_022695765.1 Annulohypoxylon moriforme
ATAATATAATTAATAATATTTTAAATTTAATAAAAATTAATTTTATATTTAATATATTTTAATAAATTAAATAATTATTTTTTATATTTTATTAAAATATATAAATTTTAAATTTATTTTTTTAATTTAAATTTTTATAAGTTTTTATATATTATTATATTATTATATTATTTTATTATTATTTAAAAAATTTTATTTTATAAAATATTTAAATTTTACTTAACCCCGATAAATGAAAATAACGGCATAAGTACATATCAATATTCACTTATGCAGAAATACCTATATGCATCTTGTGAAGGTTTTTTGGTTTGGCGGGATTTGGCGGTTTTTGTTACCTGGCTCACCATAGTTTGATAATGCAAGACCTTTCACATAACTTGAAGTGGGTGAGACAAGGAACGCCACCGCATCTGCGGCATCAATGAGGCTTTCTTTTGTTCTAAAGAAATTTCAAGAAATCTCTCCATCGACGATCTTGAGGCGTTTGATGGCGCAACTGCACCGACCCGAATCCCCTCTGCCACATGCTTCGTACCCTTCGTACCTAATACACCTAAGTACTAGGTAGGAACTACGCCTTCTGAGGATAGCGAATCCATCACTACGAGTACCCCCATAGGGGTAGCCAGCGAAGCACGAGCTAGCAAAAAAGCAGCCAGCCGGAGCTATCAATCATGTATCTCAAAATTTGATCGAGATAACCTGTATCCGCGATGTTGGCAAACACATCACCCGAGTACACGGCTACTTCGAAACATGCTAGGCGCGTGATTTTCAGCCATAGAGATACTGTCTCATTGGCGCCGACAAAGGTCAATTACTGGACAAACGCTCAGGCGATTTCACAGCCTATTCTTGTCCGTCAGTCAGTTGATCCATCGAACAACAGATCAAACCGAGATAGGGGTTTCAGTTAGGATACATAGCAGCGCTTGTCATAACAATAGAACCTCTACTCTCTACTAAGTATATGGAGCTATGTTTTCATAGGGCAATTTGGAGAATGAGAAATATGGGGAACTGTGACTGTGCCGCATTCCACGGAAGCAATACTGAATGAATGATGACGTCGCCCTCAGGCTGACCTTTCATTTCTCTTGTGAGATTACACCTCTTACCTTAACATCCCCAAGTCTACCCCGAATCCCTGCATTTAGCATCCAGCGTCTGAATCATTAGCTTAAGAACTTTTAATTACTGGTTCAAGGTTGGCTGAAGCTCAATGCATTAGAACAGATCTAGTTGTGAGAGGAACGCCCATGGCCTGGAAGGAGACGGATCGGAAAGGCATCTTCTCTCGTCCGATCGGCGAGAATGAGGCCTATATCAAGCTAGTCGGCGATTCCGGAATACCCCTCAATCGCGAACACTGGGCCATCAACTCGGCAGCCACCATTATTCCCACCGGCTCTTCCGCACCTGCCGATTTGGCAGCTCTTTTCCGGAATGCCTGGGCTCACCTGCGTTTTCAGCATCCGAGCATTGCGGCGGAAGTGGGCCCCGACGGGACAAGTTTTACATACACCATGCCCGCCAACGAAGATGCACTCGACGCCTGGGTTTCCCAGACCTTCACCGTAGCTACCGACGCCAACTCCTCCGCTGATGTAATCCCAACCTTCCAGCCAACACCCTACGCGAAACTAGTCTACATCCCACAGTCCAGCGAACTATTACTCCACACCACGCACTGGCGCACAGACGGAATCGGCATCCTCCACCTCCTCGACGCCCTCCTCGCCCTCGCCTCCAGCCCCTCCACACTCACCACTCCAGCCTCTCTTCCATGGGGAACCGAAGTCACGCGCCTCACCCCCTCCATCGAGGACTCAGCATGCATACCCCAAACCCCCACCCCGGAACAAAAAGCCCGCGCCGCCGCCTTCGTAGACACATTCTCCCACACAGCCGGCGCAATCGGGATCCCGTACCTAGGCGACGCATCCACGCTCCCGACCGGCACGCGCAGCGCAGTATTAACTTTCAGCCCCGCGACTACGGCCAAAATCGTGGAGACGTGTAAGGCGCGCGGTATTAGCGTGACGGCGGCCGTGCACGCTAGTGTTGGCGGGGCTAACTACGCGCTCGCGGACCCGGACCTAGACTCTGCTACTTGTGGGCGTGGGCAGGAAAAGCGGCATTACGCAAGTACGATCCGCTTCGCGCTACGGCCGCACTTAGCCGAGCCGTATTGTGCGGCTGCCGGGGCGGCGGGCTTGTATACGACGGGGTGGATGAAGCGGGTTGAAGCGGGGATGACGTGGGGGAAGAGAGCGGGAGAGTTTCAGGGGGAGTATAGGAAGGGTGTTACGCGGGATTTCTTGGATGCGCATCGGGAGTATGCGGTGCAGTTGGGGGAGCTGTTGCGCGGGTTGGGGAAGAATGGGAGTAAGGATGTGAAGGGGGAAGTGGGGCCGCCGAGTGATGTTGATATTAGCAGTATAGGGATTGTAGAGAAAATAGTTAAGAGATTTTACGGGAGCGCGGAGGCTGGCTTTGAGGTTAGGGCCGTTTCAATAGGGGTTGAGATTCTGTCCAGGCAGGGGGTGACTTTTGTATGGACTTTTCGGGATCAGTTGAATTTGAACGTGGCCTATAATGAGGCGTTTCATTCAGCGGAGCAGATGAGCCGGTTTGTTAATATGGTTAAGAGTCAGCTTCTAGCGGGGTTGGATGTGCGAGATGATTAGAAACGGGAATGGCAATTAGAATTCAGGGGCTACCCCTATTTCAAGGTTACACACTCATCAGGTAATGTGTCACAATATTACTCCTCAGAACTAAGGCTCCTATAGTGCATCTGCATCTAGCTCACCGAAAAGTAGGTATTAACCACCAACTACGACATATTCGCACTCGGCACTCAACATAGTAGATATTTTTTGGGTGAATAGTATTGATTTATTCAGCCCGCCAGCATACGTCAATGTGAATGGTGGCACTCCTGCCACCTGAAAACCAATCCACAACCGAAGCCAAGGGTATCGTTTCCTCCACTATTCGTCTTCCCTCCTCACATATGACTTTCTCCTAAACTAAGCTTCGAGGCGCCATCCACCATAAGTCCGATACTGGCAACGATGATGACTGGACTGATCGATAGGTCATCTCAATCGTTGTGGGAAACCGCCATCGAAATTCATATATCAGTATGCCTTGTCGTTAAGAAGAAGTATCACCGCCAGATTTCGTGCTTGTGTTAGATGATGGACCATATGCGGCGATGATAAGACTATCAAATTCCGTAGGAGGCATATCTTCCAGAGGTCGAAACCACGAATCATCAATGGCATTAGCGCGTGCAGCATTTCCGATATGGCCATCCGAAGGCGTAACACGAGAAGTAGAGGTCGCAGGAGGAAGAGTATCGGTAGAAGGTACGACATGACCGTTAGGATCGTTTCTGATTGGGTTTCTAGGAGCCACATCAGGTTGGCCGAGATCTTCAGTAGAGGGGGGATTGGGGGGACGTACATCTTTAGCACTGGTTTTCGAACCAGTATGGGGAGGAACCTCTTGGGGAAGGTCATCTTGAGGGGGCTCGTCTTGAAGATCTTCAGAGACGCGATTGCGAGGGCCTGCAGCACCACCGTCATCGCCAAAGCCAGTTTCCGTGGAATACTTTTTAACCAGTTGATCAATAGTTCGATCACAAGCACTATCGACAAGCTTTTTGGTCTCGCTCTGGTTCCATGTTTTAGATAAGCCCGCCTGCCATTGCTTGTTCATCTTTGCCAGATAATCAAGGTTCGAAAGATCTGTTCCCGGTGCTTTCTTATTCTGTAGTTCTGCCAGAATCAACTTCTCAATCTCGGGGTTGCTGCGGATGACAGCAGCCAGAATGTGATTGGCGTCGGGATTGTTCGCTAGGCCTGCTTTAAAGCCCAAGACCCTGCCGTAAGTGCAGGTTCGGTTCAACGTGGTACAGTTATCGCACTGTTTTCCAATGCCAGTACAGATGACCATCTTCTCTCTGCACTCCTTGCATTCTGCGAGACCTTGTCCAGTGGGCGTACACATGAGTTTGTCTTTCGCGCAACGCTGGCAATGCCAGCCAAAACACCTGGATTTATTATCCCTTCGGCATTGGTCACATGCACTCCCAATTTTCGGTCCCGGTCCCTTGGGTTCAGTTGTTGCCTTCTCCGTAGTGCTCGTCGTCTTCTTCTTCTTGGTGTGTCGACTGGCGTGATCATCATCGAGAGCCGTAGTAGAATTACCCGCAGGGCCCGGAAGAGCAGTTCGTTGTTGTTGCTGGCTGGGTGTTCCGTTCATAGAAGACTGGTCAATTGGGTAGCGAGGCTGCGGAGGGGACTGCTGAGAGCCATGCCCAAGGAACTCTTGGGCAGAGCGTTTGTGAGGTCTGTTCATGGTGACACCCGAATTACTTCTGATGTGAGGTGTGAATTGAATGTGAAAATATTGCGGTGTTTGTGAATGTTTTGATGTGATGGGATCATAAAAGGCGAAGATGAAGTTGGTGAGTTGTTTAGTAAAGTCCAAGATTTTCACAGGTTGGGACCTTCTAAGAAAATTTACTGTTATTTAGAGAATTCGAAATCGAAAAACTTTACCTTAGATAAGAATGAGATTGGTAAGCGCCGTCATAGGTTGCTAAGAAAAGCGACATTTGAATGTGCTTAGTTGGCACAGTGTACCAAATCTAGAGGTGTAGCTAGGTACCTAGCACCTACCTACCTACCTCCTTATCATCGACCTTGCTGTCGCCCTCGTACAGTGCTTTGTGGATACTTTGAACAAATACGCCAGTTTTTCTTCTTATCCACACATACAATGCGTTTTCATTCCTTTTAATACACACGATCTTTTCCCTTCAATTACACCCATACGCGCGCCAGCTAGATCGATAAACGCGTAGGTCAATAGACGCGTAGATCAGCAGAACTTCGTAGATTCGTAGATCGGGGGTTTGGATCGTAAGCCCTAAATCGTACTGTAATAAGTTACGAGGAATTATTCTTTGAAAGAAATTATTCCTAAGGTTAGAACGAAAGGTCCTGATTTCTATCGATCCCATGCATGGAATTATTCCACGGATATTAGAATAATTCTCGTAAGTACGGCATTACCGTTACGGGTTCTAACAAGCTCATTTTCAAGATGAGAAATTTGATAATACTGATAGAGAATAACAGCAATGTTCGTAATTGTTCATCTAACTCATTCCACCAGTATGAAATCCAATATCAAGCTAGGTCAATCCCCCAATCCTCCATTTCCATATCTGTTATTAGCCTCAAAAGCCTAACTCTAAAATCTGACTGACACCGCCCCTGAAGGAATGGTGTGTGTGGGGCAACACCTACAACCGGATATAATAATGGAAACATAGCAAGGAACTCAGGAATATTGTCCGATGAAAGGACGGTGCTAACCTTCCAGTGATTGAGATCCATCATTGACCGGACATTCGCGCTGACATTGGCAAAACTTACTCCTAAGAATCCTGTACTACTGCCATTTCTTGTCAGCCATCTGTCACATTCCAGATTCAGATAGCCAAACTCCAGCGAAGCACACATTTTCGTTATCGGCGGACACGGAAAAATTACCCTCGTCGCCTTGGAGTACAGCTTTCTGCGATCCTCCATCCCGGAAGATATTATATCTCTTACTCTTGACAGAGCTTCTAGCCGTCTTTGGTCTAGTAAATCTATGCTTTAATTAACGACGGGAAATATTCCGATTCTTTTTTGAGACATGCATACCTATGATCGACTTTGGTAGCCTAACTTGGTGTGCAATTCCATATTGAATTATGAGATTTAAAATGGGGGCACATGCTTGCCGTTGGATGATCGATGAAAGCTTCTTGAATTCCGGCTTCATCCCCAGTTTCCACATAATCCATAGCCACGTGATAGCGTTTTTATCGAGTGACTCAGAAGGCCGAAAGATGGATACCCAGCATCTTGCCTGCTCAAGGGGTTTGTCTCCACACTCTTGGCTATATTTATGAACCAGGCACAAGAATTGAACAAATACGTCCCATTCAATCTTAGGTGGAACAAGGGACGCTTCCTCGAGCATTATATGCTTCAGCAGGTCAAAAGCGCGCTCATCGTCATCCAGAGAAGGATATATCGGAAATCTAGGTGAGGGAGTACTTGCACGGTTCACCTCGACGTCTGAGAGGGGTTGCCCGGTGTTATCATTGGCATCATCCGTAGTGGATTGGGTATCGACCGCCCAGCCGTAAAGCTTAATTGGCATAGAACACTGAATTGTATGGTTCCTCCGGTCCTTAAGTTTGGTGTGATGACATTGTTTCTGAGAGCTACACATGGGAGATGACATCAATGTGAAGCTCTGTTGGCTGGGAATATCCTGTAGCACGTCCGTAAAGGAGTCTTGGTAGTTGATAGAAATCAATTGTGTCATGGTTAATGGCACGGTGGCAGGGGCTCCTAAATTCTTAATTTCAAGAGTTATATGTTTGCACTCGCTACGGCTGCGAGTAGCACATGGCTCAATCACGCTGAAAACCTGCATGTTATCTGCGATAGTGGCGTAATTGACGCAGAAATGGAGCCTTGCAGACATATTGTCGTTGCATAATGCCAGGTTCACTTCCTGTGTGATAGAAATGTGCGTCTGGCGCTGAAAGTGAATCTCAATCGGTGTGCTTTCTATATAGGTTTCCGCATCTGTTGGATATGCGGTACAATTACCTGAGGTTAGAAACTCCGCGAGTTCTTCGAATGACATCTGCCGTGCTTCATCCCATTCCTCATCGGACATGGACTCAATAGCATCAGCTGCACGTACAGTGGTCGAGGTATCCACTGGATGATCGTGGTCAATGTTGGCTCGACAGTACTCTTCAGAATTGGTAGGTACTTGGAGCCATTCCCCATTTTTAATGATGACATTGTATTCGGGTCTAAGCGGGTTGTCTGTATTATATGTTTCTTGGGATCTGGTGGCCTGGAAAGATGGCTCATCGTCATCCGAATCATTATCTCCGTCATGACCATCGTCGTCGTCATCGTCAGCGATATGTGGAGAAGGTTCCTTGGTTGAAGAGAAACCTTTCAGGATCCCTGACAATCTCTTGACTGAATGGCTATCTCCCGCTTGGTGGTGGTGCTTCTTATTTTTCCTGGTTCCAGCAGCGCCACGAAGGCTGACCCCTTGAACATCGATTTTAAGAGACCTTGTTTGTAGACTACTGGCCTCTTTATTCCTTTGCTCGAGGGCGTTGCTTTGTCCCATCACCTCAGCATGGATGGTTTTGAGTAGATCGCCTGCTCTCTCTTGCCTTCATCACGTCGAATCAGTTTAATCAGATGGTTTCGGGTCTTGAGAATTACATGGCACAAATCTTACCATAATTTGGAAGTCTGCAGCAATACCAACATTAATGCAGACTGAAGACTTTTCTGGGCACGGTCAACATCTTTGATCAAGTCAAGAATGTGATCTTTCTCCAAGACGAAGCCAGTAGCATTTCTGGCCCAGGAAAACATTTGTCGCCAACGGTTGAAAGCCGGCCTCCCGTGTCGTAACTGCTTGTGTCTCCCCAACAGAGCAGAAGCATCCTCACGCACCCGATATAGTTCATCGTTAACATACTCCACGAATGAGCGCTTCTTTCCATTGTCTTCGATGGTAAGTTCAGGAAAGGTCTTAACAATGTTTTCGAGAACTTTCTGGGTCTAAATGGCTGTTTTAGTTCAACGTAGCTTAATTACTGAGCAGCTGATACCTACACAAGCTACAACTCGTAGGCTATTACAATATCGCTGCCAATCTCCTGCAGCGTCTTTGGTAGAATTGCTAAACCTGGCGATTTTTTGGACCAAATCCCATATGGAGATAATGCCGCAAGTTATGCTCAGCGGATCTGTCATGGTGTAGTCAATGATGTAATTTGGAGAATATTGAACGAACCGGCCTCAGTAGAGGGATGAGGAGAGAGTAACTAAAACTGGTGGTGGACATCAAGGGTCTGATATAAACTCGACAAGCGTTGGTTGACACGTTACTTTTTTCTTTCGCGTGTTGGAGGTACTGCTTGCAGCGTTGCATATACGGGATTGTAGGCATTCTAGTCAGCCTTGTCAAGAGCAAGTTTCGAAGAGGAAAGGGGGGTGTTAAACGACTATTAGTGGCTACAATAAAGAACCTGTATGCAGGCTGCGCATGCCTGACACTCGGCAACCTTAGGATAGGCCAAGACTCGATAAATTTCAAACCAACGTTGGAAAGAATCCTGCCACTTACATGTCCTAGCAAAGAAAATACCCGCTCAAGGGTGAGGTTCTCATGAGGAAAGACCTGCATTGAACATCGTGGAGTACAACCTCTACTACCATCTTTCTAGACCGTAGTTCCCATGATTTTGTTCGTTTATGTTGTAGTTAGTGCCTGGGCGCCGTTTCGAGGAACATGACGCGAACTTATGTATTGTTGGTCTGTTTACTTGCATAAGACTCTAGTGGATTTATATCGAGGATAGAATTACGAAAGTTGCCTTATAGCACTGGCGCGATCTATTCACATGTTCGCAATCATCGAGGAAATATCGTGACGCTATGACGTTGGTATATATGGGATCGATTACGTACTTGCTCTTGGATTAATCAGAGTGGTACTGAATTAACGCTCATCTCATAGATGTATCGATCGGCGGCCTAAATGCTCATAGTTACTGAACGCCTGAGAATCATAATTTAGTAGCCTAGCCAATGGATTCCAAACAGCTGAATGTAATAGACCTCATCATAATAGTGGCGGTTATGCGAAGTATGTAAATGACAGGCTTCCTCATATCCCTAGACAAGCCAGAGAAAACAATGAAAATGACGGAAGGATGGATGTTCGCATCGCCTGGAGGCAGTGTAATACCAGGGACACGGTGGGAATAATCATGCGCAAGCACAGAGGATGCATCCACCAGATACAAAAATAAGAATAATCAAAGATCGAGTCACTATGTAACTCTTCCAGAGATTAAACTGAAAAGAACAGATACTACACTTGATCTAAGCCAAAAGGCAAAGAGAGCTGAAGAGAAAAGAAGAAGAAAGGAAGAGAAAGAATTCAAACGCGAAGAAATCTTATGTGGCAGCAGTTAGTGGGGCGCGGTTTTTAGTGGGGACGGTGAAGTGAGACCGGCAGAATTATTAGTCATCGGGTAGGTACTACCTAGGACTGCTGGTAGTGCCTGCTGTAGGCATTTTTTAGGGCTTGAAAACAACTGGAAGTTGCGATAGGCTGCTGTACATCAGCTATACATTTTCAGGGCTACTACCTGTAACTGCCTGCTAATTGTACCCGACGTAAGCTTCAGCCTCTCGAAATACGCGACCGAAACTTAATCCACGTCCTTTTCGCCTCATTATTTTTCAGCTCTAAATAAACAACCGGAATTCCTTGGCCTACTTTCGATCTACATACTCCGACATGGGTTATGACGAATCCTCTCCAGACGAACGACGAGCCTCACGGAGTGATGGCGAAGATGCTTACGAACGCGACAGGCGCAGCCGAAATACTCGTCGAGATGACCCGAGAAGAGAAAGATCCCGCGATAGATCTGGAAACAGAAGACGCCACCGACGTTCACGGTCCCCAGTCGATGCGCCTCGGCGTAGATCCACATCCCAGGACCGTGACCGCGGTAGGCGAAGCGAGCATAGACAAAGACGTCCACGCGACCATGACGATAGACATAGCGAAAGAGGCTCGCACCGCCGCCGGGCACGAGACGATGACTACAATGACCGGGACGGACGTGGCAAAGAAATTGTGAAGCGGAATGGACCACTACCCTCCCAGGCTCATTCATTTGCTGTCACCCAAGGCGAAGAGCCGCCAAAGCCAAAAGAGAAGCCCAACTACGGAAACACGGGCGCATTAGCTGCCGCTTCGAATTCGGTCATTCAATCAGATGGATCTAGGATAGTACTCAAGTATCATGAGCCGCCTGAAGCTCGCAAAGCATCACCGAAGGACCAATGGAAGTTATTCGTATTCAAGGGCGAAGATATCGTCGACACCGTGCCCCTTAGTGGCCGTACCTGCTGGTTGGTTGGCAGGGAAATGGCTGTGGTAGATTTGCCCGCCGAACACCCTAGTATCAGCAAACAACATGCAGTCATACAATTCCGATATGTTGAAAAACGCAACGAATTTGGCGACAAAATTGGTAAAGTGAAGCCATACTTGATTGACCTAGAAAGCGCCAACGGAACTATGCTCAATGGGAAGAAGGTGCCCGATAGTCGATACTTGGAGCTCAGAGAGAAGGATATGATTCAATTCGGTCAAAGCACGCGCGAATACGTGCTAATGCTCGCCCCGAAAGACTAAGGACGGGAGGACGCCGAACAAAGAACACGGCCCCTCGTGTCAATTACACCTGAGCTATTCTTGTTACGCCATCCGGTGTAACCACGGTGTGCGTCCAGTTAGAGTAGGGCAAGTGATGGCGCAGATAATCACAAAATCAACATCAACCGGCCTCGCCTAGACGGTAGGCATTGGATACCCACCTCCTAGCTTCTCATGTCAATATCTTCTCCACCTTCAAAATAATAGCGGCAAGACCTTCACACACCACCAGTTCGGCATCACCTTGTATCTCTACCAAGGGACGATCAAAGAGGCTATTATCGGCATGTTCTAACGAGGCAGTGCTTGTTGATGTTCCACACCCAAGTTCGCGTCTAGTGAGAACTGATCAGTCTACTACTCGCTATCCCGAGACCAAGAAGCCGTTCTTGAGGTTGAAAATTTTTTCTCTCAACAATCACGAGTTTGAATCTGTATGCGGGTGACGGTCTTGGAACATCAACTCGCAAAGCGTATAAGTGACATTTCACAGTGATATCTCATCTATAAGGTAGCATGTTTCGGAACGCCAGAACCAACATCTCATACTTGAGCCGAAGAATCGCCTGAGCCCCGTAGGACAAAACGTGAGTGTGCCTGGCAGATGGGACTGTGATAAGCCGGTAAAGACCTTGATACTTGATTGGCCCTCCTCTAAACGCTATTCGCCCAATATAGATTCTACATTGCCCTTGCTTGAGGGGTTGTCAGAATTTCTATATTGCATACGAACGTTGGGAAACTTTGGATGTTACACGGAGTCAATAGGTTGCTATAGGTTGTCCCGTATCGAGATTTTCGCGATAAAGAATTGAGGGGCTCAAATCCCGAATAGCGATCAGATTACTTGATAATGCAACCTCAACAAGGTATACTCAGCAGTATCCATGTGAAACTCATCGTACTCGAGACATGTGAAACCTTCAAAAATCAAAACTGTTGACAATTTACCACCTACAGTCTTGTATCAGATTTTACAATCACAACGTTGAGAGGTAGAAATGTTCTTAAAAATAGATGTTGTCGAAGTACTGTAGTTCCAAAACTTCAGTACTGTTGCAGCCTACCGAACCCCGGAAGTAACGGAACCTTGGTACGTACGAATAAGCTGTGCCAGGCGGAAGCAGGCCTGCGGCACATATCGCGAACCTTAATCCATACCCCATGCGCACATTTTCAAAGTTCCGTACGTAAGATACTGAGTTCATTGGAGAAAAGTGCTAAAATGAGTTTTTATACTCAAAATGCCTCGAATGACTAATAGTATACGTGTTTTCCATGATAACAAGTCATGTTGTATGTCATTAGTTAAGCTTGTCTTTTAATGGCAGTCGGTATACCAAAATCTGCCCTATGTCAACTACCTAAACTTTCGGTACGGCCGTGACAGTCCACTACATAAAGTTAGCGCACATATTAAGGTTAAGCTTTAGTTTTGGTGCCGTCCGTATCGATGGGACAACTTATTGTAACATCGAAGGTTTTTGATATGTACAACAGGTACAGCCGGTACGCTAGGCAGCCTTAAAGGCGACGACGAATGGTCTGGCCCGAAAAGTTCCATCCATCTTCAGCAGTTAACCAACACGATTGTGACGAAGGCAATTCACCCGCCCAATCAACGACAGTGCTAAGCTATGTCTCGGTTCTTATTCGATTCGGTCAACCGATAATTTGATCTAGTTGACGTCAATTTACTCACTGCAAAAGTTACCCGACTTAAACTGATCCATGGAACCTTGGGGCATCACGAATGCATCTGCCAGGGACCATTACGCTATTCTTACTTACATATCCCAGGTACACGCCCATACAACTTATAGTACATAGGTACTTACCTAGGTACATAACCTGCATGCATATTCGTGTACTTAAGGTACAAAATAAGAAACTGCCGAATTACTACGCTGCTTCGCCCCTCTAGGCCCCCCAGATCACGTCCCTTACCTCCCTCTGCCGCCCGTCTTACCGCATGAATTAGTTCTTTTTTAGATCTTCAAGTACCTTTCTAAGGTACAGGAAGCAGGGGTGGTGTGGGGAATACTATGACTAAAACCGCATATCTCATATCGCTGAGGCTCCAGGCTGAGAAACGCGGAGCCACCTGACGACACCAAAAACAGGGCCCCGTGATGGTGTAGTGAATTTCTCCCTTCAACTTTGTACACCCCTCTTTCCTCGTCTTCCTCGTCTTCTTCATCATTCCCAATATCTACCTAGGTACTACGAGGTACGATGTGACCTATTCGACCGACCTTTAAGCTTTTCGCAACTGCTGAAACTTTGCACTGTTCAATCATCCGACCTTCCGACCTTTAATCAGGGCAACGTTGTGTTGATAGCACATGGAAAGAGCTACTCGGCTATATGGGGATCGCATCGTAGTTTCTGGTCAGGCAGGCCGATAGACTACATGTACTTCCTTCCATACCTAGTACCTATATCTAACTTTTCCCCTATGACTCTTCGAAGCTTCTAAGTATACCGTGTACATTTCTAACTCTAAATGTCTCCCTGTACTTTATTTTGTTACCGTCGCCCCGTGTCACGCGCGACGCCGATCTTATTAAAATCGCTCCCTCCCTCATAAGAGAAACGCCTCCAACGTACCGGTCTTCCGCTTGCACTCACCATATAAGGCGACTCTACTGGCACGAGCCCTCTCGCCTTTCTCATAAGTAAGCATGGTAAGTTGAAACCTATCTTTTTCTTCCTCGTCGTCTTGTTCTTCTTCTTCTTCTTCTTTTACTTGTTGTTTGGTCTACAATCCCGAACACATCGAAGCTTTAATACTATCACGCCCCGACCACGGTTCATGGATCTACCATTCCCTCTTCACATAGATCATGAATGTCGCTCGTTTGATTCGACTTCTAGGATTACATAGACTCATAAGGGACTGGTCGAAGACGGTATTGTCTACAATAATGGGTAGTTTGCTAAACTCGCCTCAACAGCAGGGTTCGATCAACAAACAAATCTCGCGCTACGAGACGACGGCAGTATATACCCACCCCGACGCCAAGGTCGACATCGTTCTTGTTCACGGCCTAAATGGCGACCCAGAAAAAACGTGGACGGCTAAAAATGGGGTATTCTGGCCAGCCGAACTACTTCCCACCTCCTTAAGAGATGCCCGCGCGAATGTCCTCGTCTACGGATATAACGCCGATGTATACTCGAAGAAACATGGGTCGAATCCGAGTGACAACTTCATATACATGCACGCGCAAACCTTGGTAACATCACTTACCCATTATCGGAAAGATGAGATGTCCTCGCACAACCCAATCATATGGGTGTGCCACAGCTTGGGTGGAATCCTGGTTAAGCGCGCTCTGTTATACTCGAACGACTTGAGAGCTTCACAACATGAAGATTATCGATCAATCTATGTGTCCACCTACGGACTCATATTCCTCGGTACACCGCATACGGGCTCTGATATAGCGGGATGGGGTACGATGTTACAAGGCATGTCAGATGCCGTGGTGCCTAGGACATTCTTTCAATCAGAGTCTGTGTTACTGAAGACGCTGAAGAGAGACAATGAAACGTTGCAGAACATCAACAATCATTTTCTCGATATATACCAGCGCTTCAAAATCCTTATGGCACACGAAAACCACAAGACGGATCTGAAAGGGACTAGGATGCTCATAGTTGACGCACATTCGGCCAGTCCTCAACTGCCGGGTGTAACATACTACGCTATCGAAGCAACTCATTCGGGCATGTGCAAATTTGAAAGCAGGAACGCGCCGGGATATAGGACCATAGCTACAGCCATAAGGGATTGGGTTGTCGACGCGCCGGACGTTATCGCTACCCGATGGAGAGTGGAGGAGGATGAAAAGTTGGCAAGGGCAAAACACGAAATTGAAGAGAGAATGAAGCCATGGGTATGTTACCATCCCAAAACCGGATCTTCTTGAAAATATCGTATCTAACACCGACCAGCTTGATTCGCAACGTATCCAGCAATCTGGCCAAGGATCCAGTAGGTCACCAGCACTATCCTTCCTAGAAACCAGCTCAGACCGTTCTCACAATCGGTCTTTGGGGAGCTCATTTTTTGAAGACGTCCAGCTTCCTTTTGAAATAGAGGAGGCCGAGGATCATCCACGAGAACATGTTAGACGCTGATTGATAAATGAGGAGCCGTAGCTGATTTGTTTTCTATCTGTAGTTCCGCAGCATAATGATACTACCTTATCTTCACCCCAAGACACTTCGCGAATCGATCATCAGTCTAGACCGCTCCTCACTGGCCCAACAACTCCTAACCAGCCTTCCGAAGATGATTACTTTCCATCTCAGCAGTCTAAATCTGATCATGACCCATCTCAAGAACCTTTGTTTGTCAAGCCAACTGTGTTTCGTCCGAATACGTATTTCAAAGGGCGAGACAAGGAACTGAAATTGCTGCACAAAATGTTAACAGACCGTAAGAGAAGGTCTGAAGGAACGTCGTCCGTTTTAATTCAGAGTATGCCTGGTGGAGGCAAAACTCACCTAGCACGGCAGTATGTCTTTCAACACAGATACGACTACCAAGGCGGCATCTTCTGGATTCGTGCGAAATCTCTAGAGGAACTGGACTACGGTTACTGGGACATCGCTAAGACGGTGGGCCTGAGTGAATTGACACCACTGGACCAGACTGGAACTGGAACAATCGATACCCGTGAAATGGTGAAGACTGTTCAAGCGTGGCTTAGCAACCAATCTGACTGGCTGCTCATCTTGGACGGCGTTCACTTCGACCTACCAGACCTTCAACACTACATTCCGTTCGCCAAGAACACAAGCATTATCTATACATCAACGGAAAGAACTCCCGGCGAAGACTACCAGTTTGATAATCCTCAAGTCATCGCGTTAGACCCCTTGACAAAGCAAGAGGCCCAAGAATTACTATTTGAGGAAATGGGCAAGAAGCAACCTTATACACAAGATGACCTAAGGCGTGCGGAGGAGCTAGTGGAACTGATGGATCGCCTACCTCTCATGATCCACGTCGCGGCGTTGAACCTGAAGGCTACGAGGGAACCACTTGCCAAGTATCTAAGATCGTTTCGTAGTCGCCCGAAGGTGGGGAACCTACCGGCGTATCGCGCCGTCCGTGAGCAACTCGAACATAGAGGAGCAAGTGCCGCCCTCAATTTGATGGCCTTGCTTTCTTTCTTCGGCACACACATTCCCGTCGAGATGATAGTATTAGGTGCTAAGGCATTAGACAAGCGGACCCCTGTCAAGTCTGCTGATCCCGAAACTCGAAGGTCTTCGTTGAACAATACATTCAAGATACTCATCGCCTTCGCTCTTGTCGAACGTAATGAAAATAACGAAGCCTCGTCGGCTAGTTCGCGTAGTACGCGGAGTGTTGATATGGGCCAGGACAGCCTTGATATACTGAGGGTTCACGGAATCGTTCAAGCCTTCTTCATCGACGCGCTTGCCGACGATAGACAAGCTCACTTTTGGCTGGAAAGAGCGATTTGCGTTTTCTGCAAAGCTTTCGATGTCAGCGACCACCGTGTAGATGAAGATCACCTGACTGGCGTGCCTGAAGATTTCCGACGGCTCCGCATCCATGGCGAACGATTATTAGCTCATATTAAGCGTTTCGAGCGAAGGCATACCGAACTTGCTCACTGTCGGGAACTCATAGAATCGCGTCTGAGTACTATTGACAAGCGCATCGATCAGCTTACTAAACGAATTACGGAAGCATCTAGCCAAGGCTCTGGGGCAGTAGTCATCTCTGTTTTCGAAAGAACTAACAGTTTATCTGAGGGTGACTCAGAGACGCCCCCGAGCAACAGCAGCATAGTTGAACCGTACATGCTGTATGAGGAAAGCTCACCAATAGAATCGCCAGCGATATATAGCCCCCTTGAACATCACAACCCTTACCATTGGCACGTTACTTTTCCACATAATGAACCTCAAGACGACATAGACTATTCGAGGACAGTCACACCGCAGCCAGCGCCTACGGAGATTTTCGAGTCAATGTCTATGCCGGATGACGACGAAGTTACTCGCCGAGTCTTTGGTCCTAACCATCGAACTATCAAGAAGCATGCCTCGAGACGCTACCGCGATCGTGCTGGCTCTTGGAGGGCGGCTTCTCAGATACTCAGCGACCCTCGAGTCAGTCTCAGCCGGGAGACAGCAAGGGGCATCATCAACCCAACAACACTTCAGCAAGTGTTATCGAGGCCACGCTCTTCTACCGACAGCATGTCATCGGAAGCCACCAAAGCACAGGTGACTTTGGACCGAATCAATAAGGGATCACCTTCATTGCAGCCGAGAAGTGTAGACAGTAATATCGATGCTATGAGCGATATTAGCTCAATCGTACGCCCGAGACTGATAGCTGGGCGACCATCATACGCCGATCCCAAAGCAGAGGCCACAATTGACGATTATCCCATTTCCACGACATTCTCTAGCCCCGCACCCTCACCGGACTCTGCTGCACTGACAATCCTAAAACGTAGAGAGAATGATCATTCTGTATCGTTGGAAGGTCTTGCACCAGTTAAAGTATCGAGTCCCTTATCCGCGGCCCCACTCACTACTACATCGCTGCCATCGCCATCACCACCGTCTCCAAGCCCGCCGGTGACACAGCAACCGTTGTATCCAGAATTTGACAAGACTGAGCAAGTACTCAAACCACCATCGATACCCTCAAGATCGCCATCGAATTCACCTATGGGACGAATTTCAAGACCAGCATCAAGACCGACATCTGTAGTCCTATCACGGTCTGCTCAATCTAGCCCGGCACATCCCTCTGGTCCATTCTCACCGCCCCCTATCCCCATTGAAATCAACACCAGCAGCAGTCTCCGCTCACCTCCTTCTCCCGGTGTGCACCAATGGGATCCTCATGCCCGGTTGCCGCAGCAATCCATCTTTGAAGACAACGAATACCCGCCTCTCGCACATTCATTGCCCTCTACCCGCCCCCACAATAATCTCCCCTACCCACACACAGTCCACGTTCCGCCGGAAGATGTCCTCGCATTAGATCACCCAGCTCCGTGGGTCGCCTCCACATCTCCAAACTTACATCCCCAAGGCTACTCCAGCCAGCCTATGTCCCGTGACCCAAGTCATCAGTCTAGTCACAGCTACGGCTCTAACAACTCTCTCTCCGCGCACAATGCCTCCCCAACTGGACAACTAAGCTCATCTCCCGGCTCTCAAATAATGCAGCGTCCGCGCTCTCGCCGCCCAAGCGTCGTGGAAACGGAACCTAGTCCAAGGATCCCAGCCCTCGACCTCGAGCCCATTAACACCAGTTATTCGCTGTACATGGAATCAGGTCGAGGCCGCAGACGCGCCGCCTCGGGTATCGCACCCCACGCTGAGAGAGCACGGCTGTTGTCGAGGTTCAGGCCTAAGAGGCGTGGCAGCGATGACATTGGCGATGGTAGGAGACATCGGTCTGCGAGCGGACGACTGGGCCATTTTAATCTTGCTAGGGGCTCGAAGGCGACAGTGGTCGAGGGGGCAGATGGGGCTGAACCGATGGCGAGGTCGGGGTCTGGTGGGATACGGCTTGCGGATGGACGGGTTGTTGAGTTCGGGGCTGGGACTCCTCCGCCGGCGGGTGAGGGTGCCGTTGTGCCGGGGTCCGAGCACGTTGGCGAGGGTAATGGGAGGCCTGTTTCTTCTGCTAGTCCGCCGACGAGGCATTCGAGGTTTAGTCCGCAGAGACTTAGTAGGAGGGGTAGGACTGGGAGTGGAAGTGGAAGTGGAAGTGGACGTCGTAGGAGAGATGGCCATGCTTCTCCTGATGTAGGGCTGGGGATTCAGGATCCACCAAGGCGATCTTCGTGATCTCTCGAATTTGCCTACCTTCCTACCATCTTAATATCATGAGGCTTGGGCTCTGTACATAATCCGCCAAGCCGACGCGGAGGAACATCCCCTATTCGCTCATTACGCAACATCCGGGATCATCATCAGGTCGATTGCACATATTTCGTAAGTGGGGGTACATCGAAGTCGCAGTTACAAGATTCCAATGCATAATCAGGTTCTGGGAAAAAGAAACAGAAAAACGATATTTGAAATTTGGGAACTCTGCATTGCATAGCTAAAGGTGTTTGCATACATATATACTGCATTGCGACGGATGTTGAGAGATTGAGTGAGTGAGTGTGGGAGGAGATACCATAGTTTGTTTGATTTTAATGGTTTTTTTTGGTGGTTTGGCAGTCTGCATGTATTCAGGCGTGTGTCTGGGAAGTGTGTACGATTAGCACGATACAATAAATGATTTTGGTTCAAGATACACAGCAGAGAAATAATGGTGCTGTGTAGGTATAGCATGGGATAGGCAATTTGATAATATCATTCAACTTCTTTTTTCTATTATCTGCTCTTTTTAACAATGGACATTGGCGAAGCTATTTGAATAGGTAGGTCTCGGCCGTAATTTGGTGCACCCCTGATTCCGGACAACCCCGCACTATAAGTCGCCCGCTTTTCCCTAAGCTATAGCAATTACCCGCTATATTTTAGCAGTCTATAAGCCTTCATTGGGGGTGGGTAGGTGCCCATCCATGTTACATACAGCACTGAATACCTAGTAGCTTATGTGATTATCTAATCACACACCTATAGAGAAGAAAAGGGGTTAGAAGTTCTGTTAAGCTCCATACATGGTAGTTACCTAGTACGGTTCATACCTATTTAGCTGATGTCCTTTACGTAAGGGACACTAGCTATAGGCGTAAGGCCTAGCTTAACCCGTGGAAAGCGCTTGTGCAAGATGTTGGAAGCTCTTACATGGGAATCCTGTGTAACGACTCATTAGGCGCGATAGCGACTCTTATAGCCTAACTCAATAGCGCTATAAGCCTTAGTACAGTGGGTGTGGCGACTCTGTACCCCCACTTTTACCCCTATTCTAGCTTAACGAAGTTCGCTAGTAACGTTCAATACGAGGACCTAAGAATTAGTCCAACTGTTACGTTATACCGCATCGTAAGCTTAAATAGACATCACAACTGACATAAATAGAAGTGTGTAGGTTTTTGAGGTACTTAGGAAGTAGGCTTGGACGGCGAGCGAAATGGCACTAAATTACTAAGCTGCTAAGACGTAAAAACTGTAAAACACATAATGCTAAAGTGGTTTATACTGTATTCGTACCTTATTTTACCGCTAAAGCCCCTGTAAGATTTAGGGGGCTTAACGTTATTGAACACTATTACCTGGGCTCAACAACAGCTGAACAACGGCTGAGCAACAGCTAAACAACAGTTCGGCAACAGTTCAACTTAAAGCCTTCGGAGCTAATAGCTTGACGAATACTGGCTTTCGAGGATTACAATTAATATATTTTAATTCCCCGCTTTGAGAACTGTAGTACTATCCGAGTTACATTATATTGAAGTCATTTTTGAGCTGTTGTTGATCTGTTGTTCAGCTGTTGTTCAGCCGTTGCTGAAGTAAAGTTGGACTGTTGTTGAAAGGTGGAAGTACCTAACTACTCTGTGATCTCATTGGTTAATAAGCACCCATTAAGTCCCCTAATTCTTATAGGGACTTTGGTGATGGTATACGATGCGAATACATATCTGTGTACGGTTTGGCGGCCGGACTTTCACATCGCGCACCATAAGTTAAGAAAAAAGGGAAAAGCGGAGTTTGTGAATAAATTTATGTAGCGGACAGTGTTAGAAATATGATCCTAGGTTAGTTGCTCTCGATGAGAAATGACAAAAAAACTCAAGAATGTTTCATTTTATCAGCATCAAAGTGTCATGTCCCCGTTTGCTAAGCTCACACATACTCGATCTTCGAGTACATGGCGTCCAGTATAGTATAATATTTGCCTCGGTCGTAAGCACGATTTCTCGGTTTGTCCGCACTCTCCAGGACAATCACTTCAATTTGTATGTTATCTCAAACTCATAAGGAAATACGGGTTGCATGAAAATAACACATTGCTTTTACAATGTGCCATCACCGTTGTTCTAGGAGTTAGCTGCCTACCTTTTAAGTAAATATAGCAATGTGCAAACCAGATTGTAAGCAGCTAGATAAGCACTTAGACGATGAAAATCGTCACTTGACCATTACCATCAAAATAGGAAAACACTAGAAATCCTCAATAACCGTAGAGAAGCAGCCTTCAAAATCCCACACCCACAACGAAAAAAAAAATATTGTACCAACGGCCCCGTCTCCCGCCCCCATGAAGCCCCCCATCCCACATCCGCAGGACAGCTCTCAGGACCGGTTAAGAGACGGGAGGGCAAACGGTCAATTCGCATAAAAATGCCGAAACCAACCCAGCCCCCACCCGAAAAATCCCTCCTGGGACCGTTGGCGCGCATCACGTTTTCGCTTTCCATACTACCTAGGTAGTAGAAAAGTAGAAAGGAAGTGATACGTGGGACAACCCGAAAAAAAGAGGGAGTCCCATTCGATGTACCGCATGGATTACAGAGCTTCAAGGAAGGATCTCGCCTTGTGCTCCACCTTGCCGCGCGGAGAGTTGAAAAAAAAGGGAATAAGAGGATTGTGGAGGTATTGGGAAAGAGTTCGCTGGAACTGTGGATATGATGCATTGAACGATGGTGTATCATAATTCATTGAAGAACAGAGATAGGAAGTAAAGGGTCGTCAGCCTAGAATCATAAATCTAGCAAGTCTTCAGATAAAACACCAAAAAGGGGGTCCCGAGTATTATTCGTAATTCACTACGTCCCGCGAGAGACTGCAATCCCAAACTCCCCTGTTTTTTGCATTAGGGTATCGGTATCGTACATCGTCTCCTCCATCTTCCATCAGGCGTGCTGCTGTAGTATGGGCGTCCCTCCGAGAATCGATAACGCCTACGAGTCGAAGATCACCTTCTTACGGCCTCTTCCTCGTCCGGTGTCAAGGGCGTCCAGCTCGCGATCTATCTCCATTATATCCAGCATCTCGACCTCGACATCCCTCTCGTCTTCCTCGTCCCGCTGTTCGACATCTGCCGCAGCACTTAAGCTTTCTGCGAACGAAAATCCGGATCTCGGTCTCGTCGGTAATTGTATAGGTCTTTGTTCTGTCGGTGCTTGTGTGGAGTTGTTCGATGATGGTTCATTAAACACACTGTTGTCTGCCGCAGATCTCGAGATTTTTCTTCGCGGACCGACAGACAAGTTGTAGGCAACGCTTCCAGGCTGTTCCGGTCGAGGGTAGACGACGATAGCGCTGTTCTCCTTTGCGCGCTCACTTAGTCTCTTTCGGCGACCCATCACACCTCCAATTCGAGTTCCGACAACCGTCTCGCTCTCCCTGACAATCACCAGACGGGCTTCACCGCACACTAGTAACTCAACGGGCAATCCCTCGTTACTCGATGAGCCAGCGCCGCCATTCTCTATGAAACGGACGATAGCACCGACACCCGTGCAACGTTCGCCCATCAACCCAACGCTCAAATCATTCAGCCGGACCATTCGAGTAGGTTGTGCGCCGCTGAAGAGGTTAACACCACCGCCAACACCCTTACGAATCTGTGCATCCCAGAATTTCAGAACACCGGGTATGACAAAGATATGCTCAGGGCCACCAATCCACAGGGCGACGCTCTCGTCAGCCGTTGTTGTCGTGCTAGCCGGTAGTGGGGTCACCACAATGCCTCCTTTGACAGAAGACAGGCGTTCGGGACCATGAGTAGTCGTCAGAGCATCGCGCCTAGAGTGAGGAGTCATAGGTACGAAATCAGAACCCCCGCCGGAATTGCGTTGCGAAGCGGGATTTCGTAGGGGGCTAGTGCCTTCAACATAGCCAGTCACGTTGAATTCCGTCAATGCGTCGCCACGAATGCCAGATGCAGGTTTACCAAACAGAGCAGGGCCTTGAGGAGATACGCCATCGATGTCCCAAATGCCCCACTGGCCGTCTGCAAGGAGAGCGAGAATGGCACGACCGTGGGCGATCCAAGATGCCGCAAGTATTGGTTTTCGTGATGAAGAGGGTCGGGAGAATGGTGGGTAGAATGATATGAGCCAAGAGCCCTGAGAAGGGAATGGGCCTTCGGATAAGTCGTCGGGTGGCATTGAAGCAAGCGCATAGTCGTATATCCTAACAGCTTCCGGTGAGGCATTGCATAGCAGTTGAGTCGAGTGTGTAGGGTTGAAGGAGATAGAAGTGAGAGGTCTCGGTAAAAATTCGGTTTGGAAGGGCTCGATACGTTGGCCAGTCTTTGACGACTCCTCTAGAGGAACATCCCATAGCCGTAGAGCACCGGAGGCTTCGGGGGAGTGCGCGGCTACTACGACCCTTGGTAGTGCCCTAGATTCCGAACGCGATCGCTCGGTTGGCTTATTGCGCTCTAAAGTAGCCCTCGATCGAATGAGAGTCATTGCCAGGCTATCACTGCCCTTTATTTGACCGGCAAGGAGGGTCATCGTCTCACCCCATTTGCCATTGCCAGCTTTTCCAGCCAGTAAGCTCTCCTGTAGCTCTGCCCTTGCCTTACTGAGGGGAGAGGGTGGGACGAGCGGAAGAGTCACGAGGAAGACCTCACGCGTCGCGCAGGAGGCAGCAAATACCATCCTATCTTTCAAGATATCTGTGCCTCCCCATGCTGCGTCTTCTGCCGTACAAGGCGTGATAGGCAAGGCTGCGAGGTTGAGTACAGCAGTGCCAAATTCTAGATCGAGTGTCTGAACGATTTCGGGGTACGGTGCGTCCTCGTCAATATCCTCTTCGAACTGTGGCTGGTCGACAAACGATGTTCCCTTTCCAGTTGGTGCAGCATCCTCTTCGTCGGAATCGATAATCATTACAGCGTCCGCGGCGGGTTTTCCGTTCTGTTTACCCGTAGGGCCGCGCTCGGCTTCTTTAACAACTTCGGCTTTGAATTTTCGTCCTCCGCGCCAGGCTATCGTTATACCATTTTCATGCCCGTAGATGAGGATGGTAGCGCCTTGGGGCGAGAGAACTGGGTAGGTCTGAACGGCATGGATGTGGCGAGTGAGGTTATATCTGTGAAGCAGGATATGTTAGGTGAAAACAACCCAGTATAAAATGTCCATGGCTATGGTACATACGTGTATTGAATATTTTGCGCAGTCCGGCGGACGCGAGGGACTGTGGTTGGGGCCATCGTGAGAAGCAGGCAAAAGCTTCAAACGAAGCTATTGCCAACGAGCGTACAACTGATATCAACGAAAGGTAAGGTACATCAATAGACCCATTCAAATTCTTCTCAATGCATCGTAGACAGGTATCTCAATTCCACGGCGTGGTTGTTGCTGATGTGATAATGTGGATAGCTGTCGTTGGAATTGAAGTCGCGACTATGAAATCGACTTAGCGCGACCAGACCAAACCAACCTTGTCACATTTTCCAAAATCTCGAGATCACGTGACGAAGAAATCACGCATTGACCACACATTCCCAAAATGACAGGAACGCTTGAAAAGGTACAAAGTACATACTTTTAACCTGTTAGATTACATAATTCAACATCGACCTCACCCAGGTTTTATACAAGCATATCGAAACACCATCATCAAACCCCATCGCATAGTCATCGTCATATTATAGTACCACCGCGCCGGCCCCCTCCCACACCCTAAGCAAAGCGGTCAGGCGGCTAATCAATCCCCCCCAAGCCTAACCCAGCACTCACCAATCCCCACCCACGTCCAAAGTCAGGACCCCTAAGATATTCATTCCCTCCGTTTCAGCACCGACGATCCCATCGTCATTCCCAACCAGGGTCCTCTCCTTCTCGAAGGAAGATCGCCGTCGAAACCACCACCATTCGGTACATCCGAGCCGAAAAAAAGAGCCACGCGCCTGTGTAGGAAAGAAGATCGCCCAAGAGGCAACCTAACCCACGATAGCCTAAACACAGCCCGGACCGGACGACTGGCCAAATCTGGGGTTTTTCCATGTCTGCCACGACATTTAGGACATGCTACTTTTCGGCGCTCGGAAACCGTATGTACGTATATAGAAAAAAGACCCCTAGACTAGAAACATGACATCGACAAAAAGCCCCCAGATCCGCAAGATCAAGTGTTACAAATCCGACGGCGATATTTCCCATCAAGTCAACGAGTATAAACCTACCCATTCATCGTTTCACCTAACACCTCCGTCTGTCTCACACAACGTTCGTCCAGAAACCAGTCGACTGTATTACACATGTACATTTTCTTCTGCTTTAATTAACTACTACCTAGGTAGGCTAGAGAGATAACGGCCCAGAGGGCCAAGGGTCATAATACAAACGTTGGATATATACGTCACTTGACGAATTTCTTGGCCATAAACACTTTCCCCAAAAATAAGTTCAACTATAGCATCCACAAGCAAATGCATAGTCATTTCGGACTATCTGAATAATATACAGCAAAGTCCCCTTCAATGACCACTAATGCCTAATCCCCTATCAGAACTCTTCGCACACAAGTCAAGGCGACATTCCTGCTCAAAATTCCGAAGGCCACGTCAAAAAGTTTCGGCTTGGTCTTCTATTAACTATCTCACGTCTGCAGAGTGGTTTGTAACGCAAATCATCACCTATTGTGATTCGCCACCACTCCCATTTTTTCATTCAATTGGGCTCGGGCCCTAGTAGATCTCGCGAGAATTCCGAAGTTGATGTCGAACTGCACACAGCCGACGCGGCCAAGTCAACCGTGTGCAAAATAAAAGGAGAGGACGGCGTAGGAGGGTTTCATCGGTAAGATCTAAGCTGACGGTCACGCCCTATATTGTGACCCAATGTGTTGTTCCATACACCTCAATACATAATAACGCCTGGGATCGTCGTGTCCGATCGATCATCCAATGACGAATGGCCACCATGAAACGCCGTCAATGCCGATGTGAATAAAAAGTGTTACAAAGCGGAAGTCGTTCATCGTGATATTTGCGATGCGAGGGTTTTCAAGCATTGGTAACCTAGAAAGGAGTTAGACTTCGGAGATAGAAGGCATAGATGCGCTGGGATTACATACCCTCAGAATTCTCCGCGAGTAATCTTGGTTGTCGGCGATGCTGCCGTCGCTCATTCGTCGGTTCATAACGGGGTCGAGACGAGAGTCGGACATCGAAAGTCCACCACTGCTAGAAGGAGGCTTTCCACCACTGATGAACGCGTTGACGGCGGCGTTTCGTCGGTGCTCCTCTTCAATCTCGGCGTTTCTCTTTCGGCGCATCCAGAAAAAGCCACCTCCAATCAGAGCTCCCACGGCGACAACACCAACAACCACGCCACCAGCAATGCCCGCTACGTTAGGGGTCGACTTGTTGTTGTCAGGATCAGATGAGGCGGTAATCGTTTCGATAGTATCTACAGTTTAGTTAGCATAAGACCATAGAGTTACTCGAAAATAGAATCCTACCAGATGTGCTAGCCGGCGAGGAAGCTGAGCTTGTCTTAGATGAGGTGCTGGATGAACTGGAAGAGCCAGCCTCTGATGCTTCGCCGACGGACACTCGCTTTCCAGTGTTGTAAACGGTGTATGTGTCAAGGCCACCACCTATAAATAAGTTAGTCGCGCATTCAATTGAAGCATAGGAGGACGGACTACATACAAGCATCGTCACCAAAGCCAGGGCAAGGCTCGGTACATTGGTCGTCGTCTACGAGATCGGCCTTATTGGGGTACTCATCACCACACCAGCAATCGACCGAGTTAGAAGCACCCGCGACGAAATTCTTCGAGCGACACAATCCGGCGCATGCACCTTGGGAGTTGAAGTTGTCCGTGTTCTGATGCGTCATCGTTCCAACCGACTTATAACAACCGTGGACGGTATCGGTACCAACTATAGGATCTTGCGGAGCCTTCTCCTTGGTGGCTGTGGATAGCGTGGCCAAGGCCAGAACGGCCGCGACGGTGAACTGACGGAGAGACATGGTGATGATGTTCAAGAGGGATCGCAAGAACGTAGTCGAAAATTAGTTATTTTAATTTAATGGAGCCAAGAGTCCAATTCTCTCAACCCGATCAACGACTAGAGAGAATGAGAATCAAGTAATAAGCTTGGTTTCAATCTCCTCTAGGGAGTGAGCCGTAGTAGATTTCCTTATCGTATCGTATTTGGTGGTATCTCAGTTGTCATCGACCAACTCGGCTTCGGGGAATCAAAAGTTGATGATCACGCGGTACAATTCATATAGATGAAGACCAGGCGTTCCTTTGACT
The DNA here is from genome assembly GCA_022695765.1 of Annulohypoxylon moriforme. Taxonomy (NCBI): domain Eukaryota; kingdom Fungi; phylum Ascomycota; class Sordariomycetes; order Xylariales; family Hypoxylaceae; genus Annulohypoxylon; species Annulohypoxylon moriforme. The sequence goes on from MU403204.1 coordinate 26,563, forward strand.
ATTGTTTTCCTCGTCGGGTATCTTATCTTTTATCGTGGCCGACACGTTTTCCTTCTTCCCGCTCTTTGGATTGACGAATATGACGAGCCGGTTAAAAGGAACGTAATAAAAAACAATAGGGCGCTAAATCAATAAATCTTTGTTAGAATTCGTTGTTCATAGAATCGCCGCCCGCCAAATCTCCTTTGAACAGTCCCCGGAAGGTTTAGTATTATGTGTAATGGTCGAAGCTGAGCAAGGAAATATTCTCGGCAGTGTGGTACACATGAGTCGATCGAAGCGTGTCGGAAGGATCGTGATGATGATGTACGATGCAAATGTTGATATTGGTGTTGATGTATATTATTTTGGTGCAAGGCAAGGAAATGATAGCGCGGTTGGTTTGGTTTATTGCTCACCCTTTTTACTGAAGTTGACGAGGTCAATACCACTAATGATGATGACCTATTGGAAAGGACCTAAGGTAATGGAAGGTGTTTGTGTGATGGTGATGGGAGGGGGAAAGAACAAAACCACGAAAAATTCAGAAGAGGAAAAACGAGAGACACGTCGAGATCAGACGAGGAGGGAAACGAGTGGACTGACTGGGCCTGAGTAACTGAAGGAGTGTGGGAATGGAGAATGTTTTTGCTTGATGGGCAAGAGATGGGCAGGTCGGGGGGGTTAGGTCGGGAAGGGGAAAAAAGGGAGGAAAGAGAGGAGAGACACGAGATGCAAAGGTGACTTTGGGTCTTAGGTTGAGTTTGTGAGAAACACAGATGCTCCAGAACCCGGCTACTTTGGCTGTTGCACCCCCAGCACACCCCGGTCAATTGCCCAGGTACTTCAAAAAGAGACATCCCCACCTGGGCAACTTACCTGTATTTGGCCTATTTTGGCGTAGAATACCTAGTACACTATGTACGGCGTACAGGTGCAGATACGTACATAGGTACATGTATCTACGGTCCACGGGGTATCTGCGTATCTTCGGGTAGTACCTGCAGTATTTGCGATACTTCCGCACTGGGTGATCTGTGGGTGATTTGTGAGGTGATTGGGCCGATGACTGGCTGATGACTTGTTAGCGGTTACATTCAGCGTGGTAGCTTAGGCTGCTTAGGTTGCTTAGGTCGCAGTGGTTCCCCTACCTGTTCTGCCTGTCTCTTAACGAATTTCTGGGCAATTACTAGCAATCGGCCAGCGACGGCCAGCAGTTAAGTCGGGGTGGATATATGGCTATAAAGATAAGTGGGGAATTAATTCGATAGGCGGCGTGTTTCTCACGGTCCTTACTCAAATGAGAACAACAAGCGAGAGGATGGGAAATTACATCGGACTAGGGGAGAAGGGGGGATTGAATTGTCTAAGTAGGCAGGACCGTGTGTATTCTCGTTACACATGCACGGTACGGAAGTACTTGCAGATTGTAAATTTTAGAGATCGACCAGCCTTAATAGGTACATTCATACAATTCAATTTGCCCAAGGGAGTCATACAATTGTCCTCATCTACCTAGCCATTTTCTTTTTTAGGTTTACTATGATACAAATGGATGACTTTTTATTTCTATCTTATATTCCCCGCCTCCTTTCATCATATCATGTTTGGCTGTGGGTATTTGGCGAATTGTTTTCCTTCGCTCGCCTTCGTCCGCCTTATTAATGGGACTTTCGCTAACTTCGCCTGACCTCTAAAATTCCGCTGGGACCTTGCAGTAGGTACCATATTAGGCTTAGTAGTCGAATCCGTTCAACTTTAGCATTTTGGTTGTCGCGAACCCCTGTAGCCTTCCCGAGAATTAACATGCGCCAATTAATGGCTCGAAATCGTTTAATCTAGCTCCGCCGGCCGTACTTGATTGGTCGTTTAATCAAAAGAAAGGAGATGTAGTCCCGTACTACTCTGTCGCTCATTCCCTTCTACGATTATATACATAGTAATATGTATATATTTCCTCCACAATGTTTGCACAAGACTAGTAGCAACGTGCACCAGGTTTATCCACGCATAAGCGATTTCTCAGTTCGTAGCAAGCGGGCGCTAGGCCTGACGTGTTCCTGTTGTTCCTGGATTTTTGGATTTTCTTTCCCCAGCAAGCCCAGCCAGCCCAGCGCACTTTCGGCGTTCTTGACGCCTTAGGAAGCGCTAACTTGCTAACTTTATCATCAATTACCAAATTCGTACAAGATGCACTTGTATACTCTTGCCAAGTTGTTCGACATTATTCCATCCTATGCAACTTGTGTAACGTACCAAACCAATTATGTAGCAAGTTGTGCACACCATAGTTTAGAGTTAGTGCATGCAGTGCATCTAGGTTTTATGAATAGACCGAGATCCATGGATGTCGGTGGTAAATGTTTGCTGGGAATTTTCTTATCGTCGGCGTCTCAAACTTTTCTCCATCATTATCCCGACACGCTCCGCCTCCGCCACCGATCACCATTCGCTTTCATTCTCACTCACCTAGGTCATCGAGTAAATTAAAAGGTTTTAGCAGGACATGTCGTTATACCTAGTAGCCCTATCATCGACCTTCAACTTAAATTGACTGCAACCATTCGCTACAAATGAAGATGCGGACGGCTCTTGGGTTATGACGATTTTACAGCATCGACCCTATTTCGTAGTTTCGGATCTACAGATTGACATTGCGACGTGACCTTTTTATGCACGATAAGTATCAAAAGACATAGCGACGTGCCAAGGCGCCAAGATGCCAAGCGAGACTCGAAACAAGAAACACGGCAGCAAACCGTGACAGCCGTCGGTAGTATTAGCATACTAAAAGGACCAGAAGGACTAGAAGAGAGAACTAGAGGGTGTACGAGAAGGGGACGAACTGCTTCAAATGCTTCCACAACGAAGTTTTTGAACCCCGGTGATAGTGTTGCTCTCGGCACTTCTAGTTCTTACTATGCATACCTTACATCATCGGTCCAAGTTGGACGTGTTGGACAGGTTAGAGTTGGACTGGTTAGTCCGACCAGATGACGACCAGATTCAGGTTGACGCAAACATCAACCAAAAGAAGATGCTGGCAACCAGACCGACAGTCCGCAAGGTACTTCCACTATCCAGTCCAGGCGATCCTGTCGAACAACTTAGGTTTTACATATCTCACGAATTCGCAACCCACCAACCTTGAAGTCGTTATCTTTTTTGCAGCTTCTATCTAGTACTAGTATCTAGTATTTCCTCATCTAGAATACAGCGCCGAACGCTGTACGATACAGTTAGAGAAGCAAGAAAAGCAAGTTTTTCATTCTCCCTGCCCTGGTGGCTTGCATAATGCATGAGCGAGGCTGAGGCTTTGCATTCCACGGCGTTATCCGTGCTTCACATTGCTTTTTCTTGCTGTTATCCATCTTGCGGCGCTTTATATCAACCCCCTCGCGTAACTCATTGGTCCTTTACTCGTGTTCGGTAGTTCGAACCCTGATAATGTCGGGCATTTTCTTGGAATTAGATTTATTCTCGGGCCATATTCCACTCAAATCTCAGGTTTTCCTACAGCGCTACATACGTCAAACCCGCCAGCTGAATCTGCAACTCCTTTTCTATTCCAAGCTTCAAATGTTGTACGCATCATGGTCCCAACCGCGAATGCGCGGTCAATTATTCGGTCGGTCGTAGGATTTAGTATCTACCTGTATAGGTAGGTCAATCGGTTTGTCTTGTTGCTGACTCCGAATTCAAGATATAATATCTAGTTGAAACAAACCACCAGTTAAACCAACGGCACGTTTCAAAAGAAATCCTCCTTTTGCGTACATGCATTCCCAAGTTGGTTTTGCTTATTCAAAGAGCCTCTGCATTCAGCAAAATACGCCTTAAAATAGCAAGCGAATACCAGATCCATAGATTCATAAATCATCTCGTACTGTCCACACCATTTCCAAAACGAGCATTAGCTCAATTTGCAAATCTCGATGGGGTTGACCGAAGTCGCCGCACCCCAGGTACCGAGATGTAAGATATGTAATCTTCATAAACACCTGCACTCATCCAATATGCAGATGTAAGCTTCAGCGCTTCCTTTGAAGCTCAAAAAATTTATTGTTTTTCCCCGGCTGGCTGACCCCATCCCTGGAAGTCAACTTCCGGTCATGCCATCTGGCTAGCCAGCATCGCCTACCTACCCGTCCATCCACTATTTCTTGCATGTTCCAATATCTTCTTCGTCCCGTCTTCAGACGAAGTTTGGAAGTCGGATTTCGACGTGGCGCGACAACCGCCGCCAAGATCATCCGTTCTGACGGGTCCTCCGGAATTGTTCCCTCAGCGTTGGAACCATCGGATCGAAATTACGAGGCTTGCCAAGACAGCCTAGAAGCGAGACTGCCCGATTCCACAGTGTCCATTCGTGTAACATACCTTGTACGGTGAGATGTTCAGGGCGTTCTGGGTGTACAGTATATTTTCAACAATCATTTATATGCAAGGCATATATCACAAGGAAATTCGATGAATCCATCTTACTCAAGGTCGAGATCACTCCGAGATCTAGTAATATTGAGCAGTCAGCATCAGCATACGACGACTATTAAATTGTCAGGATTGGTCCACACCAACATGGCACAGCCCGCCCCCACTGGCTAAGTAATCAGAGTACGAAATAACGAATAACGAATCGGACTAGTCAGGAACGATAGATCGCGTCGATTATGTACAGCTCACAGATTTTTAACAGGAGCATCCCCTTCCTTACCACCGCTTCCATATGTCGATCGCGATTCCTTCCCGGCTCCTTTATCAGCCTCAAATTCTTTCACCTCCGGACTATCCATGTACTTGACAACATTGTCCGCCTGCCACTTCTTAAATGTCGCTCCTAATCCCTCGTTCGAATAATCTTTGTCGTTTGCCTGGTCTTTGTGATATTTGACGCAGATGAAGTCGCTATCAATCGTCGACGGGTCCAATGACAAGCTAACTAAAGCATTGATGACAGCCGTCTTCGGAATGATCTTGAACGTCCACGCCTAACCATTTGTCAGCTCTTCAACCATCATCCTCCTACCAACCGACCTCGTACATTCTTCAAGAACCAACTTACCTCCTCATGTCTAAACTGAATCAAATCCCGATCATTCGTCACAACCTGATACCCCCGACTCTCCGCACTCGAAAATAGCTTCGGCAACGCGAACCATTGTCCCGCCATCTTGTACCGGTCGTCCGCGTATACGAATTGGTCGTTATACACGCAGTCCGGCGTGTACCGCTTCACGCGCGTTACCGTCGGCTTCATCTCGTATAAGGCGATGATGTCGTCGACGAGCGCCTGGCGCGACGCTGATAGCGGGAACGATTTCGAGGGGATCGGCGTGTAGTCCCCTGTGGGATGGGTCTGCCGCACCTCGAATCGCTCGCCCGGTAGGGATGAGTCGGAGGGGAAGTGTGTTTTTGAGGTCCCGGTTGGGGGAGGGATGGAGGATGGCGATGACATTGTTCTGATTGATGGCGTTGAGGTGCTTGTTCGGATGGTTTGGGTAAGTATCGTAGATCGCGTAGTGTTGAGGATGCGTGGGCAGACGATGCTTCGCATCATTCGTAAATTTGTGATAGTCCTATCCAGTAGACGTGAGGCTCAAGGCCATGAGCAAGCAGCATTTTGTATGCCTCGGACGCCATAGTATCTAATGGCGAGTATGACGTAGTGGTTTCAGATGGATGATGGGTAGAATCGTAAAAACATAATTCCGCAAAATCGAGAATTAACTCAGGATAACATCTATCCTCCTAGGCATGCTGAATTGGTATTGACGTCGATGAATCGATTACCAATTGTATTCAGTTGTATAATGATTCATGGAGATTTCGAGCTACATCACCAGTTAGCGTTGGCCCCTTTTGGTGGCTGACTAAGCACCTCCTTACTTTCTGTTCGCCTCTTATCGAATCTATCAATGTTCGAGTCATGATAATTTCTTTGTAACGAACCTTGGTTATAACAATTAGACAGTCAATGAGTGTTCGTTACTAATAATTATAGTTCTTATGAGCTTGGAAAAGACACCAACGTGATAATATAGGTATAAATCAATCATGTCTAGGTATAAGAAAAATTTAATGCTACTTAACCCCGAACCCACCGTGACATGGTGCTAGTGATAACAGCTCAGATGGTGGTTTATTGAAACAATGATGAATATCAATAAGTAAAATCAAATCCTAAGCATATACTTCTCATATATGCCCAGTTTCAAACAACGCAAACCTTTTAATATCCTGAAATAGATGTTCCCTACTTCTACTCAAAATCTAAATCTGAATAACTAATCTACTATATAAAAGAAATTACTGTATATATAATTCTACATGGTTGTAGTTGCAGCAAATGTTACGATAATACTTTACCTACCTGATGCTAATACTTGCCTTGTTCAAAGGAAACTATCATTGACCTAACAAAGAGTCAACCAAGCATCTTCAGAAGTTTGGCAATCCGGCTGGACTGGCCACTCACATGCAACTGATCCCGCTGGGCAGTCAAGAACACACTGGCCGGCAATTTCGGCGTGACGTGCAACATTGATGAACGGGTCACCGTCAAGAGCCGAAAGATCGAACCAAGAATGTCCATTCTGGAGGGCTAGTTCCATTTGGAAGGGCTGGGTGAGACCTGGGTTGTTAGCACACTTCAACACACTTCCGATGTTGTCGTCGTTAGCTGGGAGAGGCGATTGCCATGTGCCACCACCACCGCCAACCTTAACGGCCGGAGACGAAGTCCCGTCGTTCTTCGCTGCTCCGCAGTAGATTTCGAATCCACAGTTATTATGTACGTTAAGATGACTTCCCAGAGCCGATGGAAGGGCTGCTGTGAGGACAAAGGCACTAAACTTAAGCATGTTACACATATTCGCGATAAATGAGTTGCCTGCTTACTAAAGCAGGAATGTCTGTTAATACTCAATGACTTCGAAGTCAATGATAATTCCTTTCGATGTTAGGATTAAAATGGAGGTTTCCAAATAGCAATGAAGATTATGAGGCTGGTTATTCCTATCATTGGCCTACTCTGTTAGATAACTACCTATATACAAGTGTTTACCTCTTACATGCTTGTTAGTGGCTTAAAATAACCTCCTTGTAAAACGAAACTGTCTAATTTATTAATTCTTTGTCTAAGACGTTGTTAAGGCTATTACAATAGAAGCTCTCTCTCTCTCAGTTACCAAGCCTTTGTTATGTTACCATGAATCTTATTTCGTGTCGTAGTTTCCTGAATTGTTCCACTCGAGGTATTTTGAAGGCTGAACTGAATATCTAAGACTGGTTTTAATCTATGGAAGCTTATGTATGTATACGTCATGCATAGATTGACTGAGTGAATTGAGCGTACTATACCCTCCGTAAATTTGGGGTATTATTAAGCGACCATTCGGTTTATAAATTTCCGAGCCTCATACTCGAAGAAAAGAGGGGTCGTAAGACTTCAATGTGAACAAAGCAGCGGAGGCAGATTTGTCCAACTAAACTCGTTACGCCTAGTCACAATATTATAATACTACTTTTAGCAATAAGCTCGAAGACTTTAAAACCGGCTAGTTAGCCTATAGAATCCAACACTAATTTAATTATTATTACCTAAAACGTAAGTCTGATGCTCCCAACGTCCAATCTATTCTGCTACATTGAGGACCCTTAATAATTGCTGAATGGCGGAAAAATAGATGTGGTGCCAGAACTGCGGAAAGAGGCGGGTCCATCATCACAATATGGGAGCTGCCCATTCCGAATATTGCCAACGATGTCGGCAATGGGGCACGAAAAACCATACCTACTGTCGATTCTGCGGTCAGCCTCAGTCGAACCAGAATAAACGCTGTGACGTTCATGCGGGCAATTCCAATTGTTGTATGAAGCAGTCCTATCCTTGATATCCAACACAATATCTATCCAAAGATAAATATAGCGGAACTAAGATATTTCTAGCTCCCGAGACCGATCCTCTAGATACAGCCCCCCCGCAGGCGAAGATGGAGATGATACGGATCAGAGTGAATACAGTTCCGAAGACTCGAGTGTGAATATGTGCTTAATATGTGGCTTGATCTTTGAATGCACCAGCGACTTCACTCTCCATAAGACCTTCGATGACTCGGGATGTAGCAAGTGCGGGATATGTTTCCCGTCGGAGGAAAACTACAAGCATGCCAAGGATCAATACCATACCACCTATTTTGTTCTAGGGTGCGAGTCAAAATATGCTATTGACCTGGATTTGGGAGGACAAGGACATTATGAGCCACGTGAAATCCGAGCACCACTAGCGTAGTTGTTCTTGAGTTTCGGTCTTGGGTAGTATTTCCCCCTCCGTGTTTTTAGTGCTGGTTCAACTGCCTGGAAATATGTAACGACTTGAAGTATCTTAAAGTAAATGGAGGTGGCTCTGATGTCTTGGTGTGATACAATGGAACTCGGAGGTGGAATTTATTTCAATAACTGGGTCAAGGCGGTTAGGTATTGACTTGGCTAATCCGTCGTTCATCGGGGAACTTTCCTTATTTTAACCTATATTTTCCTGAGGAGGAAGTTTCCAAATCTAATATGCATCTCGTTCTTCATTATTAATAAAGCTAAAAATGAAATATCAACCTTGGAAAATATCACAATCGGGAAAAGGGGTATCACGTGATCTGAAACAAAAACCCAAATAACATTCTTCTATTTTTAAAAGTCTATAAATAAGTCTATCTGCGAATATGAATGAAAAAAAACTAATAGAAATACAAATGGTTGAAGTTTACAACATACGTAGATTGGTTAGTGCTACTAGTATGTCAGGGGTTTTAAGATTGGAATATCTTCCCATCCTCCGGCAAAGTCAGATCCAACAGGTAATGCTCCATCGCTGCGGCAATTTCACCACCTACTGTATCCGCTTGCTCATAAACCGCGTGTCCTGTCATGTTCTTCGCGATCATGACGGTACGGTCTTTGCCAATCTCTTCCCTCAGCTGTGTGCCCCATGCAAGACCAGTTGCCGGATCGTGCAAAGAGTCGACCATTAATATCGTGGGCATGTTCGGTACCCTAGGAATCGAGATCTTGTGAGGCGGGTTTCGAGTAGGAGCAGGCCAGCCGATGCAGTTAAGTGCGAACAGGCTATAAGCCGGAGAAAAGCCCATCATCAGGGGGGCATGGGTCGATACTAGCGTATGCTTCAACTTGATATCTACAGCTGACTGGTCGTTGTGGTGCCAGTCCTGGCATACGATAGCGGTGTTAGAGTAAGATGCCGAATTGTTATAAGCATTCCGGGCTTCCGACGGAAAGCTTAGTATTGTAGTGTACTCAGCGAAGATGCTGCCGTCATATTGGCTTAGAGCGTGGCCGATGGCTTCGGAGAGATAGGGGAAAAATGCTTTGGAGTAGATAAGACCCAGAGTGTGCGCGCGGACCTCATCGACGGTCATATCCGAAGCCACTACACACCACTTAGAGGTGTTGCACGAAAGAGGTTTCTGTTCAATCCGAGCCATGAGGTCCAACCAGATCTGTTCCAACGATTTTGTCTGGTCGTAGTGTGCCAAGGGACAGGCTGTGGCATTCTGGAGCGCACACCAGGACAGAAAGCCCTTGAATGCTGTGTCGGAGGCTGTAGCAGCAATGGCAAAAGTTGGCACTTCTGGCTGTGATAGGGAAACAACACCATCGAGCATCATCGAGCGAATGTTGTGCGGGAAGAGCTCTGCATATTGAGACCCGAGTAGTGTGCCGTAAGAAGCACCAAACCAATTCATTGGCTCTCCACCTAAAGCTACCCGAACGGCCTCATGATCTTTTGCAATGGTGATGGTATCCATGTAGTCGATAAGGGGAGTACCTGTCCTATCAAGACAACTTTGTCTAAGGGCACGGTTCCGCTTGACCCGCGCGGCGAAGTCGGCGTCGGTCATGGGGTACGCGGGCAGTCGTTGATTGTATAGATCCGGGTCACAATCTAAGGTAGTGCTCAGGCCAACGCCTCGAAGATCTAGAGGCATATCATTAGAAATTTCCTCAAATTCAAGTGGTGTTATGTTCTCTTATTTTCAAGAGCGCTCAAAAGCGAGGAGCTGCAGAAATCACGTACCGACACTGATAAGATCAAAGCGATCAAGAAGGTCATCACCCCACCTGGTTTGACCGGACTCCACCTCAGCTACCTTCTGAGTGCCTTGCATACCAGGGCCTCCGGGTTGATAGAAGAGGTTACCGATTCGGTTCTATTCTTCTGTGAGTACGAATACCTGAAATCTCAACTGAACACATACCTCGGGCTTTCTTGCTGGAAGCTTTGCCAAGGCCACATCAATGGTTCCTTTGCGAGGGTTTTCCCAATCCAATGGCACCTTGAGAAAGCCGCACTTTACTTTAGAGCCCGGGGCGGTCAATTCGGTAGGACAGTCTTTCCACAAGATGGACGAGTTGCCATATAGGGGGCTCGCCATTAGTGGGGCCGAGAAGGTTGCTAAGGCCAGTAAGGCCGTTGTTGAATACTGCAACATCTTGGGCAACACGAAAATGAGAAAAAAGAGAAATAATTAGAAAATTCAACGAATGTGAAGTTATTATGGTATTAACCGACTCTAGATGAGCTGATGTAGGATACTTAACAGAGTAAGAGATAGAACAGGTCTTTTATACAAAAATGTTCCATCTACATGGTCTTTTCCTTAATACAATACTCACATATCTCATTTTGAGGCTTCATCGTCTTAGGGAGATACCTTGCAGCTGAGAACGCATAGTAGAACCAAATTAGTAAACCATCTCAGTGTTCAAAGACCCAGTGACCCTCACCTATGCTCGCTAGGTTTCCAAAAGAGTATCATGAACGCGGTCGAGGTAGCATAATGAGAGAGCTGAGATATAAGGATCGACTACAGGGCTGAGCTGGTATGCATAGATAACCCGGGGCATTGGTCGTCCACTTCGCTTATACCGATTGTAGGTACCCAGCTTGCCAGCACGTGTTGACCAAGCTGTGAAGTTGGCTTCCTAGTTTGGTATATATGATGCGATGGGTCTATCTTATTCGTCGTATTGAACGGGGAGAACTGCTGGAGAATGGCAGTGTCCCATCCTGGAGAATCCTTGGCGCATTTAGACGTTGCGACATAATGTAAGCTCAACGAAAGATCAATCATGTAGTGTCTAATATTTGGGTGTGAATGGGAGGAGTTAAGCCCAGTTTGTACCCATAACGTAGATTGATGTTGTCAAATTTCCGAAAGAAGAAACAATCTGTGGGAGAGAATAGTGTGAGGATGACATTAGGGGCCTACCTCGCAGGTACCTGAGCAACTTGGCTACCGACTAGTGTCTGTATAGGTAAGTACCTATGAATATACCTAACTTTGAACTACTAGTAGAACGTGGGTTATAGTAAATAGGAGATGATTGAATTGGTGCTAGTGGCGACCTGCTTGGGGTTCTAATTGAATGTCGTCGCACTTCTATTACAAAATTTCGGGGCTTGGCATTTAATGCTGCATTCTGCTACTGCGTACCTGGTCCATCGCCGTGCGTAGCTCGTAGTACACCTTTATCTAATAGTGATGTAGAATTCATTGTGAAATTGTGAGGTGAATGGGTATGAAGCTGAGTAAAGACTGATTGGATTGAAGTTAGAAGATAATGTTGCAAACATGCTCCAAATATTTGGGAAATTACTGTAGCTATCGGCTAGATTCCAGGGGTAGCCACCACCTAGCCTATGACGTACTTACTGCCCTATGACGCGAAATTAGCGGACATGTGGGTCTAAATAGCCCCCGGATGTCCGAGCACGTGTAACCAAACAATACACGCGAATTCATATAAAAAAAGGAAGCATTGATGTTAACTGCGACCGTCTATCTTATAAGCAACCCCCCCGGATATGTACCCGGATGTCGACCTAACAAGCCCGCAAAACCCCTCCAGGGCTACTCCCCAACCCGACACAACCGCCCGTTCTGGGACCCCGCATACCCATCCACGGTCCTAACCGCCCACCGCTCACTCCCCACCGTCGTCGGCGCCCAAAACACCCCCCACGGATCCCGCGTCCTCTTCACCTGCAACAACCTCCCATAATTCGCCCCGTAAAAAGCCTGCTGCCACTCCGGCTCCCCGGGGTCCCCCTCATTCATATACGCGCCGGCCCCGGGCGACACACTCCTCAACATATCCATGTACGTCCGCATCATGTCGTCTCGCGCAGCCGATTGAGCCGGTGCGGAATCCATTAGCATCGCGTGCATCCGGTTTTCGCGCCAGGCGGGGTTGATTGCGCTTGTGTTGCCTGGCCAGCCGGCGACGGAGAGCGTGGGTGAGGTTAGCGTGCCGTGGAAGTAGAAGTCGTTTTCGAAACCTGCTTCTGTTGCCGTGCGGATTGCGGATATGGTTGCGTTCCAAAGGGTGTCGTTTTCCCAGTTCGAGCGCGGGAGGAGACGGGATCTGTATCGCGTGTTTCCTGGTGCGGGGCCGATTCCGATTCCGCGCGAGCCGTAGAGGTTGGACGAGCGGATTGTGGGGTTTGTTGCGTTGATGTTGAGATTGGCGAGGGTGTCGTAGAGGGGCTGCATGAAGGCGAAGGCGGCGGCTGGGGTGAAGCCTGGGAATGACGAACTTGTTGTGAAGCGGAAGGTTTGGTTCGCTCCTGGGTATATGTAGCTGAAGCCGTAACCGCCGGCGTCGAGGACCTGAGCAGCGAAGCGGTAGTAGGCTCCTACCCCTTGCCAGAATGTGTCGGCATCGGTGACTACGCCGGGGCCTGGGGTGCTGGTGTTTGAGGGTTGCGTGAGCATGAGTGACAACCCTGATGATGCAATTAAGATGGGCGGGTATGCCTTATATATGGCGGATGTTACTATGCCGTATGTTGCTATGGCAATCATTAGCTTCAGAACTTGTTCGGGGGAGTTTTGATGGGGACGTTATCACACCTCCGCCTCCACCGCGAATCGCGTAAAATAAGTCCGTGTTGGTGTACGGATCCGCAGTTACGAATCTCCCAGAAGCTGTCACTACACCGAGAGAAAGTACTTGGTCGGCCCCAAGCCCGTATGAAGAGGTAATGGTCGTATGACCCCCGGCACTCATCCAGCCGCCTACTCCGCCTACTGTGCCACATCCTGGAGAAACTACACTTATGTTGTAGGTATTCATGAAATTGTGCTCTTCCCAGGACTCTACGCCAGACCCAAGATGAGCAGCCATCCCCCTATACGGCCCAATGCTGTACGAAGAGATAAATTCCATTTCTTTAAGATGATGCGTCCACACGCTAAGGGACCCCGCCCCTATTGACCTGCCGCCGAAATCATGCCCGGTATTCCTACATCATTCCGTTAGGGGACTCGGCTGTTACAACACTAAGAAATTGCATACGAAATATAAAGGTGCTTTACTTAACGATCAGCCGAATGTGCTTGTTCCTGGCGAAGTTGATCGCTGCCTGAATATGCTTCACATTAGTGGCATTCACGACGTATTCCGGAAACCCGCCCCGCGTGCAATTCCCCTGAGGATCTGAAGCGAGTGGGCAAGTGCTGCCTTGGGACCATTGTGTCAACGCGACGAGCGGATCGTCAAGCCAGTAGTGGGAAGAAGAGGCGTTCGTGAGCAAGAACGTGCATTCCGCTTGATTGAAACTAGGTCCCTGGTAACAAGCGGCGGCCACGGGTTCGGGCTTAAGGAGAACGCCTCCAAGAGTCCTATTCAATCGAGCCCATTCTTCTGTGGAGGGCCACGCTTCCTCGACTGGGAAGGCCTTGCACTCGGGGGCTTGACGTTTTTGGGGTGATATTGTAGTCTCGTCGCCAAAATCGATAGCGGAGAAATCCCCGATATCTTCTTGAGTGAGTCTAATGGAGTCAGAGCGGAGTACTCGAGGCTTCAACGCTGTAATCCTGGAAAGGAGTGCACTCAGGTAAACGACGAGAATGGCGTTTGACTTCATGGTATTGAGAAATTACTGGTCTGCTCTGAATACCAGCTTTTCTCGTGGATTATATTCTCAGCCAACTCCATAACGTCATGGATACAGTGGCTTATGTATATTGCCCAGTTTGGCGTGATGGCTTGCACGAATGATGCTAGCCTCTGGGGATAGCGGCTGGGCTCTCTTCTACAGATGATCTCCGAATTCCCGAGCCGCTGGGAAAAGATGTCATTCACCATCGTAGGGATTGGGCCGATAGCTGATTTTAGTCATAAGTAATAAGCCTCCTGGATCATTGGAGGGTTGCTTTGGAAGTCAATAGTCGAACATGGCACCCTGTTGGTGACTACGATAATGGCGGCTCTTGTCTTGGCATGCATCCGGTATTAATACTGAAAGGCTAACTAGACGTGTAGGGGGGGTATGGGGTATACGCTACACCCCCTGTTCTGGATCCTATGTGGTGCAATTGCAACGACCTTGGGCACATGAGCCCATTAGAAAAAGGGAAACTTCAGGCTAAACGGATTGCCTTGAACATCAACCACGGTTCGTTCGAAAGCCACATGCTGAGGTTAGATCCTCTATATTATCATGAAAGCTTAACCTAACCAACATCCTTGGCACCAGGTTTCCGGGTCGACTAACCCCTCGATGGCATTGAGAGTTTAAAGTAAACTACATCCCCCATGATTCAAGTTGCCAAGATCCGAGCCGCTTCAGTTGCTACGCTGCTTAATAATTACCTCCTGTCCACCCTCGGCCCTTCCTCGTGTGCACATTTTTTCGCCTAGCTGCTATATGGGGTAAGAAAGGCGAACTCCAACTCATAGCCGTCATATGATAGGCTTCCGGAGTGCCGCGTCTCCAACACTGCGGGAAGTCTCGAACTGACCCATAACGGCAGAGATACTACTTGTTTACAATGGATATCTCGTGACCTTTATTACTGTCAAATGAAATTCTTACGAGAGAAATGAGAAACCTACTAAAGCGTTTCTCATATTGACTTACCTAGGGGTAAGTATGGATTAAAGCTGTATACCTAGGTACCTAGTAATTTCAGATGGATATCCCCACATTATAATGCATTTTTTAGTGGCTGAGTTCCCTGGCTTATAGCGGTTATCCGCCAAATTCTAGTGGGTTGAACGCCATTCAAATGGTCCTCCATCTAAGGAGTACCCCGCCAGGTCCTAATCATGCTACCCCTATCTCCTTTACTCAGGTATTAGTCACTACCCCTAACGCCTACTGCAGGACTGCCTTATAAACACTGCCAAAGGCCTAGACACCCTCACGTCATTCTACTCCATGAACGTACCCAGGTAGGATTGCATATCAGCGCAACCCCCCAATACCACGGGCGGAGGGTGGCATACATAGAAACATTCCCAACGTGACCCTCGTGCCATGAGCTCCGGGTCTTGGCATTTCTGAACCGCCCTGAGATTCGGAAACACCTCCCCAATTTGAAAATAATTCCATCCCGACATTCCAGGTAACTCCCATACTTCAATTACAATTAACAGTGATATTTTCATCTGGAGAAAATTACTCGTACCTAGGTACCTAGCTAGTCGAATTATCATTCCTCGATATAGAAGAAACGAATATGAAAATCACGACTTTTCAATACCTAAAATCGCGTGGGCCAAAGCCGTGAAACTAATAGGTAAATACACCCCGGCACCATGTGGCGTTTTCCTATAGCGGTTGAACTCCCTGGCTGTAGCGATTATCTGCTAGGACTTAGCGGAAAGGCTACAGTTCTGGCGGTCGGGTACCTATCAGGCCTGAGGCCTATAGTGGATGGCTTTCGGTAATTATTGCTTATCTGCAAAGGTCGGGGCTAAAAGTTTCGCACATCAGCTAATATGCGAAGCCTCCAGTGGCTGAAATCTTAGGCTACAGCGCTCATTCACCGAAATATAGTGGACAAATCACTATCAGATATAGGCAAATACAGCACCAGGTAATGAAGCATGGTATTTCTCCTTGACCCTCATTCAAAGAATTCGTAAACTTTCATGAGCTCATGAAAGCGCATCCATCGTAGCAACATGTGGGATCCGACACATGACAAAACGCCCCAATATCCTCAAAAACGCACTTTTCACATTCCAGAACCCCCTTCCCCCCTTCTCCCTCTCTGTCTCCTCTCTTCTCCCCCCTTTCCCTCCTAAACCTTCAAACCCTGCACCCCCTCCACCACATCCTGCGGCTTACACTCCATCCGGTGTTTTTTCCAATCCTTCCTCTGGCACTCCGGCGAGCAATACATAACCTCCTTACACCTCGAGCACTTAAACAGCTCACCCCCCGTCTTATTATTCGTCGCGTTACAATTCCGACACTTATCAGCGCGACTGAACCCAGACCCATCCTGATTCTTAAGCAGGTCCCAATCCACAACATCTTCGACAAACGGCACCGAGAACATCGGGCTGAGGGCAATTCGCACCGCGTGCTTCGCCGCGATCTCGTCCCAGTCCGGTAGGTTCATGAATCCGGGAGGCAGTTTTCCCTTGCCGCAGCTGCACATGAACCGTTCGCCCATCTCCGTGCTTAATGGTATCGTCGCTTTGGACTTCTTATATTCGCACTTGGGGCCGTGACTCCACGTGCGACATCTCTCGGCCAGAGCGGGAATGACCTGCTTCCAGAGAACAAGCTCGTCGTCATTAACGGTAAGAGAGCAGATCTGCAGTTCTCGTAGTATATATAAGAATGGCTCAACTTCTCCGGACTCAATCATTCTCGTAGTGAACGGGATCACAGCGGCGTCCGCAACAACAGATCCTTCAGCGCCATTAAGCCGTATGGAACGGACGAATATCATCATCTGATTACCGTTTTCTGGATGCTGTAAGGCGAAAAGTCCAGTTTGACCTCCTTGAAGCCCAGAAGAAAGCATGAAGATTGAAAAGATGGTTTCTTTGAAATTCATCCGCAATGAGGGAGGTTCGGAAGAATCACGCAACTTCCGCTCGCGGGCGGAGAATTGAAACGAGGTTAGTGTAGTTAGCCAAGCGTTTTCCTTTTTATGCGATGATTCCATGTTGAGAATTGGCAATGAGTCCAAATTCACATGCCCATAGTGTAAAGTAGGTATGGAACGCTCCCCCAGTGTTATAGGATAGATAAACGACGATAACGGCCCTGGTGCGAGAGAATCTGCTAGGGGTGCGATGACCTCAATGTAGGCCGATGTGCGCGCGACACGAGTCTTCGCAGTTTCCTGTAGGACCGGAACAGGGAAGGAAACAGGAGAAACTAAAGCTTTCTCACCGAACACGATGTCGATTGAGAATGGCGATGATTGTTGTAGCTCTATCGGAACTCGCTCTGCTAAAAGCTTCTTACCACGTTGTGATGTTGAGAAGTCAATACGACCACATATAGCTTTAATCTCACCGTCTTCAAAATTGGCCGTGATTTGTGTGGCGGCGCGTGCATCGGCTGGTATGGCCTTCTTCCCCGCCATAGAGCCCCTTTGAGCATTTGCGAAAGGATATCCAGACATTCCAGGCTCGTATTTTGTGACGTATATATTTGACATATCGTTTATTGTCGTCATGTAGACGACCATGGAAGGCATGAGGTGTTTGAAAGTTGAGAGGCTCATGATTGTATTTTGAATACTAAGCCCAACCTTGGCATCTCTCGGCTCCACTTGTAGAGCAGCGGACGGGACATAGAACGAAGCTACTAAAGGGGAGTTCCCTTCCCAACCAAGAGAGTCCTCCAGAACGGTTACCGAGAAATCGTCGGCCTCGCGATTACCTGATGTTTCGACTTGTCCAAATGTAACGTGCACGTTAGCAAATAAATTATGCCAACCAAATGGGTCACTCGATTTGAGAAAGCCTTCGAATGTCGGTGCGTTGATCTTGCTGATGTCGCTGCTATACACGTGATTGACGTGCTTCCTTGGTACTACAACGGTTACACATACCACTGTGGGTATGTCCTTCCAGGCATTGAAGCCGCCTAGGCTAGGTTTTGAGCTGACCTCATCCCTTAGCCATTTCTCTGTGTATAGACCCTGAAGATGCAACTGGGTACTTAGTTCATGGTGATAAAGATTCCGTAGGGCCACTTTGTTCTGGTCGTCTTGACCTATCATTCTCAACAATTCCTCCCAAAAAGATGGCCAATCGGTTGAAGTATTTGCTTGGACTTGCTTGATCACTGCAGCGAAACTTCCTCTGTGGAAGTGCGAATACGGATCACCTTGAAAGTCCCTTTCGATCGCAAAACGGGTAGGATCTTCGTTCTCGAACATGTGAGTATAAAGTTGGAATATAGCCTTAGCGAGCGCGTGTGGTTCAACATTTAGGATCCCATGATCATGAGGATGCTGCGAAAAATATCTGTCTAATTTCCAAGCCAATCGCGAATGTGCTTGTTGTTTGTTCTTCGATATAGTCATATGGTTGATCATGAGCTCGTCCACATAAGATACGGATGTCGCATTGGTCCAAAAGTCAACTGGGGCTAGACCAAGAAGCAGAGATACCGTCGGTGCATGGCCATGGAGAAGAGTATCAAACTGCTGTTTTCGTGTCCCTTCCGTTTTTACCAATGTCTCTATCCACAAGGTGGAGCTTGCCGATGATTTCAATAAAGGTGCGGCTGCGACCAGTATATTTAACGTGCCGAGATGGTCAGCTAGATTTGAGGTATCGATAACGTCAAATCTTGTTGGTGCTGAATTGGCGGCCTTCTTGTAAGCCTTAGGGTCAAATTCAATGGCCGACATATCAAGATTTCGTCGGAATAGGTTCGTCGGCTCGCCCTTCGAAGTTGGAATGAACTGCAAAGCATGGCTGAATGATAGAGCGTCGGATATAGTAAATCTGAATTTCAGACGAGTTTTCGGAGTGTTCTGAAATGCTGCGACCCACGCGCTAAACTGTGTCTTCGCTGTTCTGATGATGTTTATCACCATATCATTGTCTTTCTCGGAGAGTAGCGGGGATGCGGGGGCCAGATTCGCAATTGCAGCTGCGAGATGGAAGCCCAAAACGGGGTCTGTACCATAATGAAGAAGTGTGTTTGGGGAAAGTGTAGCTGAGAACATGGGATTCGGAATTGTCGCTTGTTCCGGCTCTGTGAAGGTGCCATGCTTCCAGAAATGTTCTCTCACCTTGGGAATTTCTGTCACTGATTTGAGTGATAACGGAGCTGCGGACCTGAGACCAGTCAAGATGATATCAGGTTGCCCATCCGACTTACCGGTCGCCAATTTGGTGAGTCTACGAGCACGCTGAAGGTCTTCTTCAAAGCTTGCATCGTTCTTGGGCTGTGGTGAGGCATACTTGACCCATACCTGCCTGACTTGTTGTAGCGAATTTGCATCACAGAATCTTAGCACCGACCCATAACTTCCTGTACTCCATTCGTCGAGGCTGTTTGATAGAGAAACTAATTTTTGCGCCTGGTCGCTAATGAGCGTTTTTGATTCATTATTGATGCGAAAATGGAAATAAACATCCCAAGCGGCGTCTGCGCTGGTTCCATCAAGGAGGAGGGTAAAGAGAAGAACATTGCGTGCTGAGAGATGTAAGTATGAGTTCAGTTCCACAATAATGATTTGCTTACCTATAACGGCGGTCTCGACGTCGCAGCATGTGATGTCGAGATTTCTAGGCGCTGTTCACACATTAGTTAGGTTGACAGACAATGATAATTAATCATCTGATAAAATTCTGAGCAAGAGACTCGGTTCTTGTCATAGAATTTCGTATTCATTTGTGAGGAAACGACAATGGTAAAAAAATACTTACGGAATCCTTGTTCAGTGTACAGCGTGAACAGAATATTGCGGACATCTCCGCACCCCAAAAGGAGAATATCGGCATCTATGCCCTGAGGAAACCCCCTAGTAAGGCTGACAGCAGGAGTATTGCCAAGAGCATAGAAGTGAGTGATGTAGGGAATGGTACTTGGGTTAAACATCTTGGCTGGCTGATGCACCCATGGGTATCATTGACAAACGAATCTATCGCCAAAATATCATGCTACCACCTGCCTTTAATAGTGAACGGGGAAACAAGATGCAATCAAGGATGAATGACGATAAGCTCGCTAGCAAACTCTAGCTATAATGTTGCTTTGTATCGTTAGATGTTTGAAGAAAGTGGAAATTGAAGTTTGGATTGGAGATGAGGAGGGGGTGGAGGGATGGAGGGGCGCTAAAAGCGGACCCAATCCAGCCCTAACAGATGCTGCTGATAGTACGTACCATAGGTACATATGCAGGGTTGTAGTTGCCTAACTTACGCCTCCTACCACTTCCATGATAATTCAACGTTCAGAAGCACGCTAGCTACCGACCTTAAGTACTATGTAGGTAGTACAAAGAGTGCTGCAAGTGCGATATTAACAGCGCTAATAGGGATCGAACCCGCCTATCCATCCTCAACTACCTAGTACTAAGCACGTAACGGCTGGTCTCTTCCTAGTGCACCTACTCCCGACAATACTCAGCAAAGAGGAGACATCTGCAATAAGTTACGAACAAGATCTCGATTCATTATTATCACTGCTATAACCTAATACGAAGAAAGAACCCAATTTTGTGACTACATCCCGATGGTATTTTGATCCTATGGAGAGAAAAAGATATATGAGGCACCGCCGCCAGATTAAAAGACCGGAAAAGACGGTCAAGTTACATCGACGCTTCAACGCCGAAACGACCGTCCAGCCTCCCCAAGATTCCTTTTCGCCCAAAACCCCTCCCCCGAATCGTCGTACCTATATAGATGATAGATAATCCCAACACAATATCGTACATGATTTTGAACCTGACCCGGAGAGAGAGAGAGAGAGAAAGCTCGCGCCGAGCCCTCAAGATCAAGTATTACACCTGAGCATAAATTTCATTAGATTCCCGATCTGGTCTGCCCTGTTTCCTTCTAAATAAAATCCAAATATGAATAAATAAGACTGAGCCTCAAACGAGGATATATAGCAAGAAACCAGTATATCGCTATCATGGACGTCTGCGCACCTTTTCAATTGCTGCCGAAGAACAGATCGTCGTTATTGGTAAACATATCAACGCCGTCGAATGCCTCGTCGAACTTGGTGTCCGGGTTAAGCATCAACATCGAATCGTTGTTCGTAAATTGCAGAAGTATGTCATCATCATTCTCGTTCATTCCAACAAAACTTGGAATATTTGTCGTCTCGATACCAGTGCTAATTGTAAGCTCTGTGCCGCTAGAATTTGGTTCGGCATCATAGTATCGACCGGATGGCGGAGATGACGAGCGAGAAAGTTCCGGAAGTTCGTTGAATTGGCTGGCTACGCTCTTAGCCGGAGACCCAGGCTGCGATGATATCGCATCAGAGGTAAGTTCCTGGTGGAGCGACATGTGCGACAACTGAGAGACGTACGAGTGCACACTGGTTGTCGATGGAGAATGCTTGCTGATCGGCGTATCGCCGGTGAGACTAGGCATCGGTGCAGAGGACGAGCTCATCCCTTGTAGAGAGCACGGGTTCATTGTTGTCCCTCCCATTGAGACATCCATGATATCGTCTAACATACCGAAATCCTGGTCGATAGTCTCTGGAGAGTTGCCTGCAGATGTATCCGAATAGCCGGACTGCGACGAAACTGACGACGCGGATTTGATCTTCCTGCGAGTGCGAGCTGACTTGTCCTTGCGTTCATCTATATCAGGTCTGTGCTTCCTAGGACGCCCACGCTTCACGACCTTCCTCACAACACCGTCAAACGCGCCAATGCACATCCCACGCTGTTTGTGTCGGGTAAGAGCATCGTGGCGAGCGAAGCTATTACCACATTCGCAAGGGTAAGGCTTGATACCTGTGTGTATCTTCGCGTGCCGTTTGAGGTCGTGCTGTCGAACAAAGCACTTGTTGCAGGTTGGACACTTGTACTGGCGGTCGTTGAGGTGCGTCTGTACGTGAGACTTGATGTTTTCTTTCCTGCCAAACTTCTTGTTGCAATCTTCAAAGGTACAGGTCCACTTATTGTCTCGAGGGTCTGGGCCTTGAATGAACTGGTGGATGTCTTCAAGTGTAATTCCAGTTGACGTCTTGGTTTTTTCGATATCAATGCTTGCAATACTAGCGGCGCTAGCGATGCTCGCAATAGACTCGTTTCGACGATGCTGAGGAGTCCCGCGGCGAGACGCCTTCTCAGTTGAAGATGACCCATGGCCAATCTGCGAGCCAGATTCAGAGCCAGACAAGCGTAGATCAGGCTTGTAGTCGAAGGCACCATTGAATTCACTCATGTGTGGCGTGATAGGTGTTGAATGTCCGGAGAGATCCGAACTGGCGCTGAAGGATTGCGAGGAGGCGGGAAGTCCATCGAAAGTGGTGTCGATCCTGAGTCCATTGTTGCCGATGTGACTCATGTCCAAGAAGTCCGCCATTGGGTCTGGTGGCTGGTTGAATGCTTCTAGTAGAGGCATTGTGCTGGATCTATTGGGCATGGGCATTGAAACCTGCTGGGCTTCAGCTGCTTGCCGCATCTCGTCAAAGGTTGTTCGCGACCGTCGATTCGAGGATTGTTTAGTAGGCTTGACCGTTTCTTCCATCGACTCGTCGTAACCTTCCGAGAACCGTTGCGGTTGAGACGGCTGAGCATGCTTTATGGTCCTATCATGTGGAGTATCGGTGGGGGTAAGTGGGAAGTAGTCTAGTTCCAATCAGCTCCATATCGTCGTTTTGTTTTGAAGAGTGTGCTTACCTGTTGCATTCTGTCGAGGAGGTGTTAAAGGCCTTTGAATCTCCAATCCCAGGGTCTCGAATTTGTTAACCCTGTCCATAATTCCATTGCTAATTCGACGGGAGCTCCTCCTAGTGCTAGAAGTCTCTCCTTCCGAAATCCAGCCAGGACCACCCGTAGGGCTGTCCTGGAAGCTCATGAAAGTGGGTGTGGACATGGCACTAGACGGGAACTGATCGAAGTCCTGAGAAGCTGTCATGTTACTGGAGAAACTCTCCTGGTTCTTCTTCATAATGGCCTCCATCTGGCCATTAAACATCCCCAAGTTTATGTGCATCTCCTGCTGGGTTGGGAGATTACCAAAGCCTTGTCCATCAAAGCTTTGTATTTGTGGAGTCCCGTGAGGGGACATGAGGTAGTTGTCTTCGCTTGCCAAGTTCGCGTATGCTTGCTGGGGGCCCGGGCGAGGCATGCGTTGCTGCTGCGCTTCTCGCAGCACATGCTGTGATGTGATTGATCCTGTATTGTTAGTAGCGTTACTTACCGTTTGAAAGTCCTGCCTTTGTGGTACTGTCGGTGATTGCATCTGATGTTGGTGTTGTCGTCGGGTGTCTAAGCTCATGCCGCGGCGATGAGCCATTCGCGAACGTTGCTGTTGTTGATGGTGTAGATGCAAGTTGTTGGGCAGGTTGGACGCGATCTTCGTCGTCTCAAAGCCTGTTGGTGTCGAATTTTGTCGTCTGTGTTGTCGATTTCGGGCCTGAAGACCGCCTCGGGGCGGATGTGACAGCATTGTGGTTGGAGTCGAGCTCGGATGGGAGGCCATTGTCGATAGATCCTGGTTTGCCGAATGGGCTATCAATTGATTCCGAAACTGCAGGTAACCGTTAGCTATTGGATTCTCGGGTCGACGCGATGGCCTCTGAGTAGAAAGTCGGGAGCCAAAGAAAATCAACAATAGGCTCACCTCACGCAGCGCAAGCCAGACTGGCCGGGCAATTGGGTTCTTAGGTTGTCCTCAGCAGCAGCAGGCGAACTTGGCAGACGAGAACTAGAAGCTTGTAAGTGATGCCTTGCTCAGGCAGACGAAATACGTGTAGGTTAGATGATAGTCTCTCTCTCCGCTCTTCTTAGATGATCTAGAGATATTCTTCTACAGAAACGGTCGAACTGTTGACTCCTACGACTAGTAGAAGTAGATGTGAAAGTGGATAAAAGTTCTAGGATAGATGATCTTGGTATGCAAGATAAGGTAGAAAAGGTAGGGAACCTTGAAAGTTTGATGTATGCGAGAGGAGTTTGTTAGTTTGTAGTTTGTAGATAGTATATTGAATGCAGCTTCTATGCGAATTTTCAGGGAAGTGTCGCCGGGGTAGCGTAGCTCAATGTTGACGGTAGCTGCAACCCGTTGCTACAGCGACAACGCCCGCGCAAATCATTGTCCAATAATGGAAGGACCGGATAGGTCAAGGAAGTTAGATGTCTTTGCGACAACCAATCAACGTACGATGCATAGCCCGATGCGGGTTAGCGCTATTCTCGGCCCGCAACAGGCTCGACGGCTTATGCAGCTGTGCAAAGCTGGTGAAAAAAAAAGACGATGTCGTTTCATACCCAAGTTAGGTTAGACTAAAGAAGTTGATGGCCCGATCTCAATTCGATTGCATTTTTCCTGCTCTCGACAGAAACGTCATTCTAGGTACCTTTTGCAAATATCTAGATTTTTCCTATGTTTGTATTCGAGACACGGCATTCAAATGACCTGGATACGAAGTTTATCTTGATTGCAGGGCGAGGAAAATCGAGCTATGTAATACATAGGTAGGCTACTCTAACGGGATTAGGCCTCTTTCGTTCACTAAACCCCATCATATCCAGGGCTTTGCTTTTGCTTTTACTTCTACAGATTACAGTATTCTCCAACATTAGGTTTGCAACAGGATTTCCAATTTTCAATAACTACGTAGAATAGTACAAGAATTTAACATCCCTTTCGGATGTTTAAATTTCAAACGGATGAAAATGGGTATCTAGGCAAGTTGTTGAGACTGGTCGTCTCAGCCGCATCGGCATTACCAACTGCCAAGGTTATTCAAAATAGCGTCTAGTCCAGGTAGGTACCTACCTATAAGTGGCCCTAGAGGTACTTTATCCAACGGGACACACATTTCATCCAACGTCCAACTCCACCACCTTCGTAGTTTTGCTTAGAAATTCCCCGACTTCGAATATGTTCGTAGACAATTGTTCTAGTATTGGTTGAAACCATACAGGCTAACTCAAACCTGTAATCTGCTCATTTTATGCGTCGAAGATAGAAAGCAGAGCTAGGTCTCTGCCTCCTGAATTAATTGTCTCCCTTGCAAAGGTACAGCAAAGTTATTTGGAACACATGAGAGACTTTTTGGCTGGAAAGAAGTCATCTACGAATGATGGTAGGTATATATGGATAACATCTTTAGTTTGAACCGAGTCGCATTGATATAAAACCTGTTGAAAAAGGTTAACTTCTATCTCAAACGCAACTCAATCTACTACCTAGTAGGTACATTGCTGAGGAGCCTACTTCTTCATCAATGCGGGGAGGTTGAGTGGCTGTCAGTGGAGTACCACAGCGTTTTTAGGTCTCCGGGGCTATTTTATTTTGTCGCTGTGGCTACTGCTACAAATGGATCCCGATCCCCGCCCCGCTGTAATGGATCTACGTGGGTTCCAGGCTAAAAACAGCGCTGGAGAAGACGTACCTGCTTTTCTGCGAGTAAAAAAAAAAAAAAGCTTGCCTGGGTTCTGGGTAAGTTTATGAAAAGTTATCTTCCTCTGCTTTGATACAGTGAGTAGTAATAGCGTCAAGAATTAAACCTGCGGTAATAACTTCCACTTGGTTTTTTTTTTCTTAAATGCATCCCTTACTAAATACTAATGTCCCAGAGACCCTACCCACCTTCATATCTACGCATGACGGGGAGAACCACAAGTTTTGAATCTCTGATAGTGCCAATGACAAACGCATCAAATTATAGGAATTACAACGAGTCATCGCAGCATCCAATGAAATTTCTGTCGGGAGAGAATATATTGAGATAGTTGCGATTGATACTTTTATTAGAGTAATTATTATTTGTGAATGGGTGGCGTGGATTTACAGCGGTAAATTCGATTGTGCCATGATCGGGTGGAGAGGGGGTTTATGTCGACGACTTCGAGTCCTAGTTGTCACAATACTATGAATTATTCACTGCACTAGGTAGTTTTTAGTCCACTAGCTACTACTTTGAGACTTAGGTCAAGTGGTATGAGACGTGTCGACAGTAAAAGAGGATGGTATGTTAAAGAAATATAAGGAGTGACTTTATTACGTTCTGCTGGACTACCTATTACTGAGGCTGAACA
Source organism: Annulohypoxylon moriforme (assembly GCA_022695765.1). Taxonomy (NCBI): domain Eukaryota; kingdom Fungi; phylum Ascomycota; class Sordariomycetes; order Xylariales; family Hypoxylaceae; genus Annulohypoxylon; species Annulohypoxylon moriforme. Next base: position 52,575 of record MU403204.1, read on the forward strand.
TTATGAAATAAGACGTCATTCCAACTTGAAGTGCATGCTCACTTAGCAACCTGGGGACATATATCATCCCTTTTCATAGGTAGGCAACATTTCTCTGGTGGAGAAAATACAATGCCGTATCGACTCTTATATCTTGCCACAATCGTCGTGCCACACACAATCAATTAATCGTATTTTCCTCAGTGAGCGGACATTCCATATCGGGAGAGACCTCTCCGTTTCGCGTAATGTATTTGTTCACTTGTGGAAATAGGTCCTTGTTCTCAGTACCCAGGTCCCAAAATTGAAACCATTCACCGTTTTCAGAAAAACTTGTAAGTGCCCCGCAGACGCACGGTGCAGTCAGATACAGCTTTTCGCGGAACTCAGCTAGTAGCGGAATCCATGAGGTGTTGTGAAGAGTGACGTTGCGTAGACACAAGCTTCGAAGTGTCTCTTTATGGCGCAACAGGAATTCCATCAATTCTTGTCTATCGCTAGTGACATGGGCAAGTCTAAGCGTTTTGAGATACGTCCAGGTGAAATCCGACGGGACAATTTGGTTCAGTGGCGTGTTTTCTGCGTCCCAATCCCCGGAGAGTGAAGTGAAGGAAACTTTCAATGTGTGCAACTTAGCGAGGGTTTGGAGGCATTTTCGGAGGGTGCCATTCTCCATACGGGTATGGTAGAATACGTATTCATACTGGATATCCAGGTTACCTAAACTACCTCGATTGTCGAGTGTGATATCCAGCCATTCGAGTTTGGCAACTGGCTCGAATAAGGTCTTCAGATCGTCATTGTCCAGGTCATAGAAATAGTGCCAATCAAGATTTTGAAGCGTTAGGCCTTTTATATCGGCTCCCGTCTCTTTAATTACGCCGAATAGTACATCCAGATGGCGAGTGCCAGCATGAGTGTCAGGGTCGACATGGTCTTTATTTTCTTTGCCAAAATACCAAAATATATGTCGAAGCCGTGGAAATTTAGTGAGTGTATAGAAGAGACACATGAAATCAGAAGACCTCTCCATGATTTCATACTGCTCATCTTGATTCTTCTTGAGGGTGCTCATCTCATCATTGCACAGCCAATCTATACCTCTATGACGCGGTACGTTGATCTCATCACGGTTCCTCGGACATTTTAGGCCGATTGGGGCGTAATGTAATGATCGGAGCCCTTGGGCAAGGCATGATTGTCTCGAGAAATTAAATAGACGTTGAAGATCATTGTACGTCATCTTTATCCACAACTCAGTGCAAATGTATGGTGCACCGACATCCGAGAAGCGCTTGCAGACAAGACGAAACCGGCGGAGGGTCTTTTTCTCCAGAAACGAGCAAATGTGACTCAATGTCTCCTGAGATAGCTTATCCATGTTTGGCAAGGGACTAGAGTTCGAAAAACAATGATAATAGTATACGTAGGTAGGTAAATGTGGATTGATGGAGATATGAATGATGAGTCTACCCTCGTAGTAGCAAGTTTATCTCGATGCCGGAGTTGTTGCCTAAAATATACTTGCTATGAGAGAAAATTCACGGTTCTTGATAGATATGAAACGAGCGGCAAGCTGCATATATTAAATACCTATTTAGGTAAGTACCGATTGTAACCATGGCTTTCTTATCGAGGGTGTACTTAGGTATGTAGGCACCCAAGCGAAACCAGATAGATCATGTCGATTCACGTCCTATTAAATTCACGAGGCACTAGACGAAAATGGGTAACCAGGTACGTACTCAGACGATTAATGGGTTGTGTAACCATGAAGTGATTTATGACGAACGAGGCACAGAGGCTGCGTGGTTAATGTGCGAATCGGAAGTCAAGCCTCCTAGAACCTTGGAGCTTAGTCGTTCTCCTATACTCGATCTGCTGATCCTCTGTTAACGAGTTCCAGACCCGTTCTTTCTGTTTATTCCTCCAGACGTAGTAGAGTTTCGTTAACAAGAACACCAGGATCGAGACGAGGTTAATAGCCAGAAGAGTCGTGTTACCCCGGCGATATACCGGCTTATCGTCATCGCGGTAAATGTATGAAGCGTATACATTTCCAGTTTGAACGCTCATCTGGTATTGCGTTAGCGGCATTTATCCTGCCCGTTGTCAGGGTTTGACTCACGTTATATAAAGCAGCTGAGACTGTTCGGGTACCGACATTATTGGAATTCTTAGAGCACCAACCAACAAGGATCGCGTCTGGTGGGGCATCAGCTCAACAATTCACACCAAGGAAAATGGCAAGAGAGGGAAGACCCACGGCAATATGGGTAGGATAGTAATGTCACAAGAATCGCGTAGGTGCCCCATCTATCTTCAACCACACCACTCCAAAATCTTAAGGCGAATATGCAAGGTAGAGTCCATAGAGGCTGCGCGATAGCCACCAGCGATCGTTCATTCAACCATTCGGATAATCTAGTGAGTAGAATCAAGTTGATGATATGAAATACATCCTAAGAGGAATCAGTAATTGTTGAGTGTGGTATTTTTGTTGTTTGAACCTACCGCTGGAATAGTCAAGAGGTTGGTGTTGAATGTGGTAAATCCAAGAGATCGGAGGGTAAGTGTGAGATAAGTCTTCGGTGGTGACTGTGGCACGTAGGCGAATAGACCAATAGCATATAACGGCCATAAATCGTAGTCTTTCAAGGCTTCCCACAACCGCCTTGGTGTCAACGCTTGGCGGTTGTGCATATCTCCCTTAGAGGGGTCATCGCGGAGCACTCGGTTTACGACGATCGCTTCCTCTCGTTCTGTAAACCAGCCGTTCGGGCGAAACCAAGTCCTAGTCTGAACTGCGGATGCGGGCATCATGAAAAACGATGCTATCCCGACGCACAAGGTGATGAAACCCTCCACTAAAAACAACCATCTCCAACCTTCCCAACCAAAAAGCCCTCTTAGATGCAATAATGCGAAAGCCATCAAAGACGTTATGATGCCTGTCACCGAGAGTGTTGTCCAGAAGTAGCTAAGACGTATTGGTAGTTCCCGCGACGTATAGAAATACGAGAGCCACAACACCAGATCGGGGATGAAGCCTCCCTAAACGGAAATGATTAGATCGAGAACCCAAGAAATTTCACAGGATGTTTTACCTCGAGAAACCCGAGTAAGCTTCTAGTTAATAGAAATGACCCACGACCGGTCAGAGCGCACTGAGAAATAGCGACAAACGACCATAGAACCATCTGCATGGGAATCCAACGATCGGGGCCCACAGCTTTCGACACGAGCTGCGATGGTAACTCGGCAAGCAAGAATGAAACCAGGAAGATGGAATGTCCATAATTGTAGTCTATTTGGTCATTAGCAAAGCCGTTGCGTCGGTAATTACCAGATTAAAATATGAAGTAAGATGCCTTCGGGGTTCAATGACAGCACATAATCGACAGCACAGCCAGAAAGCATTTTCAAGAAGATAAAGTTCGAACACATAGAGTCATACCATTGGTGTCTAAACCAAGATCATCTAACATATTATCCGAGACAGCTTGGCCAAGGTTTCCGCGGTCTACCTGCAATCCGAAGAACATCACACACTGGAAAGGGACGAGATGTCAGTAACTACCGAGATAGATCACGCAGGCGATCTCCTACCGCCCATAAACAAACTTTCCAGTCGAGTTTCCGAACGAGTTCCTTTTCTTCTCTGGCCGACCACTTGAGTTTTGGATTAAACACATGTCTACACTCATACTGGCAGTTGTCGTAGACCTGTCGCCAGTACTCCGCAGTTTCCGTGTCTAGGAATGGATTTTCTATGTCTGGAACAGAATCTTCGATCCGAAGACTTTCGCCTAGCAGAGCCGTGGGGCTCCCGGTAGGTGTCGTATCTAAAGATCCATAATTCTTCTTCTGCTCATCCGGGTCATCGGAGGCGAGGGGTTGATAGGACATCTTAGTGGAAAGCCGAGGAAGAGACGGACGTGAGGACTCTACGGCACTAAAGTCTGACAATTCGATGTTTGGGTTATCGTCGTCGACGAGCGAATTACTAGAAGAAGTAGAAATGACCGGATCAACCGTGTCTCTTCCCAAGCCGGCCGGGCGCTTGAGAAGAGACATGGCAAGAGGGCTGCAACCCCTGGGGACACGGTATTTAATAGCCAAAGCGATTCATAATGCCAAAATGTGTAGATAAGTATGTGAGAATAGGTGGGATGGATGACGTGCTACCTAGCCGCTGCTCACGCGGGCTTTTAAAATGTCTCGAAGGGTGATCAACTTCCCCTAACAGGCGAATTGCTGATCTAGAGGTTGTTAGATACCATCCACGACGCATCCGTAACGAATCTCGCATTCGCGATTAGAGAACTCGGATGGGGATGTATATCGAATACTAAAATTCCCATCTTCCACCCTATGAAGAAAGGGAGAATTCAAGTTAGATAATAAGAACATATTCATAGTCTATCGTCACAAGATTATTGATTCAAGATTGCAAGGGTGGGTGTTGAGGCTGAACGAATGATATGCAAGATGCGAGATTTGGTGATTCCGATTTAAATTTCATCATTTCCAAGAGATTTGCACAGCCATAGATCTGAAGCACTAGCCACACTAGCCACAATCAGCGGATCCGGATATTTTAAAACATGTACCTATGTACTGTAAGACCTTGAGCACTGAAGCCTGGAGGTTACGAGCTGACGAGGACCACAATTAACATGTGACGTCAAACAGATTCCGTCAAACCGGAGAAGAATCGACAAGCGTTTCAATACGAGAGCCAAGAGCGTTTCAAGCCCCACTCTCGAAAAGCTCTCATCCACTCATCTTGATCCGTGGACGCTAATCGACGCTAATCTTTTCTAAATCGTACGAAGAGGAAGAAGTTGCAAGTTACAAATAATGGATAAAATAATGGATACAGCTACACAGCCTACTCTTATTCAGCGGTTCAGCAGGTTGCACAGCGATGCACAGCCGCCTTACCTAACAATTCATTAGCATTTCTCAACTTTTTACATAGTACTTACACTTTAGTTAGGTACACTTTAATCAACTATTCCAACTGTTCAGCATTGTTCCTCGTTCCTCGTTCAGCTCGTTCCCGTCTTCGTTCCTGTTTTTGTCATAGTAAATTTAAACATCTAACTTTTAAACGGCCCGTCTTTGCTCGTTGTGTCTTCTCGTAACAGTCGTCCGTTTATTTTCCTTGTTTCCATCGCTCTAGCAATTTAACAATCTACAAACCAAAAGAAACAACTATTCATCCATCTGTCTTGTCGCATTCCCTACTCTTGGCTGGCCAGAGAAAAACCGAAAACCAATCACCACAGAAATCCGTACACGAAACCTCTAGCTAGATATTAAACGCTGTACAACGCAAACATGCAATTCGCTACCATCTCCCTGTCGCTGTTCGCTGCCTTCGTTGCGGCTCAGAACTCTACATCTACATCCCTCCCCGATCTCGTCTCCCAGCTGCCGTCATGCGCCGCGGGCTGTCTGTCTAGTGCCGCGAAGAGCGCCGGGTGCTCGGCGGAGGACTTCACCTGCCTCTGCGGAGACAAGAAGGACTCGTTCATCTCCAACATCACCGGCTGCATTGCTCTGTCGTCCGGGTGCTCCTCAGACGATATCGGAAGTAAGTCTCATCGAAGAATCATACGTTTCCTTAGGTCGGTTTATTAACATACTCCTTCTAGAGCTCAGCACCCTCGCTCCCGAGATCTGCACCGCCGTAGCAGCGAACCCCGACGCCTCTGCCGTCGCCTCCGCATCCAACATCGTCAGCTCAGCGATCGGCACCGCTTCCGCTTCCGCTACCTCGACTCCCGGCGCCGCCGCCCGACCCGAGGTTGGAATGGGACTATTCGGAGCCGCTGCCCTAGCCGCCTTCGCACTATAGAGTTCCCCCGCGCACACCATCACATCTCGATTTAGACTTCACGATCATTAATGACCCCGGATTAGGGTGGGTGGTTGTACTTTAGATCATCATAGACTGGTAGGATGGGTCGCAATCTATAAGGCTTGGGAATAACTTGGGGGGGATTAAGGGCATATTATAAAATGCCGGATTGAGGTTCATAGGCTTTTACATATCGGATCTTGGACGTCCATTAATACACGTACATACTTTCTGAGCTTATGCTATTGTCTTTTAATGCTCATTTGGGTGAGTAATGGCTTCAAGTGGAGGCTCAGCTGTGAAGCGGTTTAGATTAGGTTTGATAAGTCCATCATCACCTAATATTTTGAATAAGATCTGGTTTTGCTTCCCCCGAGGGCTGTTGGCATCTAGGTCATTGTTTATTTTCGAGGCATATTTGCTATAATAGGTCATGAAGGACCGCGCCGTAGCTTGAAGCAGTGAATGTCAGTCAGTCCAAGTCGACGATATCACGGCTGGCGATCCGAATAGTTCGCAGGTCATCATCCTAGAGGTACTAAAGTCATAAATTTTCCATATTTTAAAGTAGCTCTCATTCTAGATTAACACGTAGACATCGGCTTTGGGTTGGGCTTCTTGGGTGTAGGTATGTAGCTACCTTCCTACTCATAATACTACAATCTAGTTTTAAAATATAGGTACGTTTGCACCTCGACCCACATGTCCCAAGCCTTTTCCTTGAAGCCTTGCCTCAAACTCTTCAAAGCATTTTTCAGAATGTGCAAGGCACGTTTTGCATAATCTTCGTTCGGCATCATCAGTGGCTGCCATAGCCTCCACCTTTCCATCATACCTATATAGATATTTTTCCGGGAAAAGTATAGGCATGACTGGTAAGGAGGTATAGAATTCTGTTGGCTCTGTTTCGAGTGAGGAAAGGCCCTTTTTGTCAAGAAGCGTATAGAGATGGTCGTAATTTTGAGGGAAGCAGTAAGCAAGCAAATCTTTGAAAGTGAGGAACCCATTCTTGGTCCTTGCATACCGGACAATGTCTAGCCGGCAGTCGACAAATAGAGTTCGAAAACTTATAGGGGCTTGTTCTTCATCGCTCTCGCCAAACTTGATTTGGACAATAAGTTCATCAGTACCTATGACTTCATAGCAACAGTGAAGTACTAAGTTGAGATCCACTACTGCCCCATACCGAAGACCGAGTTCTGTCAGTCGGTACACATGCCCCTTTACATCAGGCTCATCTGGAGACATATAAGACTCCTCTTCGAGCGTGACCCTGAGAAATAAACGCCTGATGATCCAACTCCATAATCCACGCTTCCTGTCTGGCGTATCATCACGATCAGGTATATCAACTCGCACATTAGGAGATACCCCGGCCTTCAATAGTATTTCTAGCATTTGAAATGCCCTTGGATGATATAGTTGACCAGAGACACCCGAGAAAACAGCATTAACTATGAGGTTCATGAGTGATGGATTGGTTTCATGGAGGGCTCGTAGGTCGCAGTGACCGTCTCTTCCAAAATACTCGAATATTAGACCTTGTGCGGCCAGTACCTTAACAACTTGAACTGGTGATACGAATAAGGATGATGGACTATATGTATAATAACCATCTTTTTTGATTAAAATGATTTTATTTCTTAGAAAAACCCCGCCGCGATTTTCAGGCACTATTCGAAGTCTCTGGGTTGCGATGACATCGACCTGGTCTAAAAAGTCCAGAAATTGGTCTGTTGACCTTGACGTATAACACATAGGGATCCGTTTATTAACGCCTTTGGTGAAAAGATGGGAGACAATCCTCTTAAATTCGTATATAAATAGGCACTCCTTCTCCCAAGACTCTCCTGACTTTGGTGGATTCGCATTATAGAATTGGTCAGTGTCTATAGACTTTGCAAATGCGATAAATGCCTGGCATAATCGGTCCAACATATTGATGCCATGAATGTAAGGTTTGATGATTTCTGTAGTTTTTGGCTGTTCGAGGAATTCATAAACTGTCGAATGCATGAACGATACGACCTCATCGCCTCGAAAACTCTCTTCCATGGCTGGACGGATTTCCAGAAACCCTTTGCATCGACCATTTATCTGGCGTCTCGTGTTGGCTAGATGCCTTCTGAGATCTTTCTCCGGCAAGGGCTCCATGGTCATGTTTCTTGCAAAGTTCGAATCTCTAGAAAGGTCACTTAGGAATTTATACTGCAGCAAAGAACAGGCTCTGTGGTAGGTAAATATCAAAGTCTCAAATGCCTTTTGACGGTCCCGCTCTGGTATAGAGTTGAGCAGGTATTGGTATAGGTCTTTCAACTCTGTAGGAAAGGCATCAACCTTTTCTCGGAGATCTTCAAAATCGTCCCCATTAAGCACACCCTGTTCGATGGCAGCCAAAACTACTCGAACCCAGAGAAATACGCCTTCGGCCTTGATGACGACCACTTCAGCCAGGGTTCCGAGCTTAGCACCATCGACCAGAGTAGATAATTCTTCGATTTCATTGAATCTGTCCATTACGAAATTTTTGATGTCCGCATACGTCAATTCATGGATCCGAAGACTTGGATACCTCCCAAATCCAACCTCGAACTCATTCCATTCTCGGCTAGAGACACATATCTTGAGGTTCTCGGAGCTTTTTTTCGTCCATCCGATAATTTCCTGTATCAATTCCAAAGGACGGCCGTCAAATTCGTCGAGGCCATCAATGAAGAAGATCATCTTGTGGCTTTCGAATGCCCGAGGACTTCCCAGCAAAATATTCAAGGCCATTCTGTTGGTGGCTTCCTGGGGGAATGCAACTGGGATTAATCTCGGCGCCGCTTTCAAGATTTGATAGAGTAAAGACTTTGTCAATCCCGCCAAATTCTTCTGTTCGTCGTCCCCAAACCTCCAGAAAAAGGCTTTGGCGCAGATGAGTTGTTTGTCTCCGGACCAAGCTTTGAGTTTCTCATGGGTAATATCATTCTCGCAGATGAATTTCATTAGAGTTGACTTGCCTGCCCCAGGCTTGCCCGATATACGGAATATACTCCTTCTGCGCGGGGCGTTCAAGCTGGGCTGTTCTAGACTCCCCGTAATATGTTTATGGGGATCCGTAAGAGACGATTCAAGGTCTTCTTCTAACCATGCTATAAATTCTTTATGTTTTCGATACTTGGTTTCGAATACTGTTTGTTCATCTCTCTGAGAGGTTCCTGGACCTTGAAGCAACCACTCGAATGTCTTTCGATGCGCGGTGTCAACATTCTCGAAACGACTAAGCATCCGCGGATCTCGTAAGCGCTCAAGGATAGCAAGGTATTCTAATGGAGTTTCAACGGCCCTCTGAAGTTTATGAAAGAAATCTGCCATGTTTGCTGAGTCAATCCTTGATGCCTGTTGAAGCTTCCGCACTTGATCTCGAAGGTGCAATATACCCTGCTGAGTCATCGATGCTGTACTAAGGGTCTCATCTAATCTTCGCGCCAAGTCCGAACTACGCATGTATTAAAATTGGGATTTAATTATATAGGAGATATAAGTATGAGGTACTTACTGAGACATTCTATTAATTTGTACGTTCAACTGCTGTCTGTAATTATCGAGATCTGCTTGAAGTTGGTCTCGTTCTCTTTTCTTTCTTATGTTCCGCAGTACTCCCGTCAATAGGTCGAATTTTCCTCCCGACTTCTTTATCTTCAAGCTATCTAATAGAACTAAGAGTTTATTGGAAAGTTGCTTGCATTGCTCTGCAAGCCGACAGAGCGCTTTCTCGTCGTCGGTCGGATCAGACGTGGGTAATTGTTTCATTACCCTAAGGCTCAGTTCTTGCAACTCTTGCGCAACAAAACTGGCATTGTTGTTGGAATAGGTGGCTTCTTGACCAGATTCATGTAGTTCCTTCGCCATCACGACGACTTTGTACCCACATTCTATGAGTTGGAGTACGTTGGATGCTAAACCGAGAGCGGCCACGGCCTCCATAATGTTCTTTTATCTTTCGATATTGCTGTCGCTGAAGAGATACTTAGTATACCGATTATAGAGAACTCCGGAATTCTAAAAATCCCTCTTTTTCCTGTCGCTATATTGAGGTGGCATGAAATGGAAGCGAAAGGCTCTATCAGGCTACGGAATATGTGAGGTCAGATGAGATGAGGGGTTCTATGAAATTGGGCTACGCTATGTCATTACGCCGCCAATGGACGGAGGCGAAGCAGAGTCTACTGTGTACCTACACTATTAGCCAGCTTAATTACTTCTTTTCGCTATAAAACCATTAAAAAACGATATAGTAATATGGTATTAAATTGTATGATTACCTAGTACCTTCTATGTAGGTAGAACCCTTTTCGAAGCTATCTACACCTTTGTTAATAACGTGTTGCCCAAGTTCATGTTGAAGGTACATAAATATCATCTAATTACGCACCTACGTAGTACCTAGTAGGCACCTATTTTTACAAGGATGCTCGCCAATCAGATTAAAGGTTCCGTACTTCACCTGGGTCTTGATTGGCTCCAACTGCTAGGGGTAAACGGGTGTTAACATAAAGCTATTTTCATAATTCTCCTGGGACGGCTCATAAGCAGCAACATCATACAAGGAACTCATAGCCCATAGTTTGATGCAACGTTGATACCAAACGAACTCATCTGCATATGCGACGCATTTCCATGCATTTCCTTCGGTCTTTTACTCCCAACCTCTTGGGTGACGCGCTTCGTCGATCGCCTCGTGCTCATAGCCTTCTATAACTTCGCAACTCATGTCGGCTGGCAATAATTTTGATGTATTGGATCAATATCGACCGGCTACCTGCACAGTGGCGCCTGGGCTAGGTATGGATCTAGCTCCCTGTTGAAACTAGAGAGGGGAACTTGTAAGCAGCCACATGGCTCTAATTGGACACGCTGCTCTATGCAAGTATCAATATTTTGATTGTATCCCGCTTACCAAGGTACAAGCCTGAGGAGAACAGACCACTTCCGGGAGCTTCAGCCGTAAGAAGTAAATGCAGGCTCTAGGCCGAGGCTTCGTGATGATTGGTCTATCACTACTCGCAGGCAGATCTGAGTCAGAAACTCGCGTCTCCCTCGCTGAAACAATTTCTATTTGATCAACGTCGGCCATGCTCAATTCTTTCCCATGGAAACGTTGAGCCTAGGCGCTCAAATATTCTTTGAAAGACGTGGGGAAAAGGCTGGACGAGGGCTGGAACTATGACCCTACCCGTCCCTCCCCGTCGGGTCTTACAGTGCATATCTGTCCGCCATATTGCTACCATGGTGGGGGTAGATGCTAGTAGAATAAGCAATCCCAACGCTCTGGTCCCGGGTTGTCCCGAACCACACACTCTTCCGTCGCGCTACCACGGAAGCGGGAACCCCTTCCCACCTTCACAGCATATACAGCTCATTTCGAACCTGTATGCTCATCACAGAGATCTCGGGGATTTTATGACCGCCTGAACCGATCCAGCACCCACCCGGCTTGGCACCCTATTTCTTCAAGACCCGCGTTACGCCATAGGTTAGTGGAGATCTACGGTGTAATGTCGGTGCCGGACCGGTTTGCTGGCATTACTTCGGCTGGCACCGAGTGTGGCCGCAAGCCCTACTGATATTGACTCGGGGAAGTATGATCCATTAGTGTGAATGGCCGCTTTACAGGTCGCAGCAAATCCTATATCAGTTACGTACCTCTTATATTGATGTTGATCGGACCGTGGGGGGTTTGTAGGTGTCACAAACCCCTTCACCGTCTCAAAGCTCGGACACTGTCTTCTCGATTCGGATACGCCCCTTGGGAGACTTTGATCGTGATGACGTAATTGAATCTGGACGAATGGATGCACTGTGGCCTATCCGGGTAGTGAATATTTGGATGTTTATGCTAAACGGAGACTTGAGGAGCCCCCCTATCTCTTTAACATCTTTTTTTCACTGAGGACTTATGGATATTAACTTTTGAGGGAAAATAATGGGTTGGTACTTTGGTGTATCTACAAAATTTAGGTGTTCTATGTCACAAGCCAGTGCTAGTAATCAAATTTCAATGGCAAGATGTTAATTTTAATCTTGGAATATAGAAGAATCAACATTTGGAAATGACGACTCTCTTTCACTATGCCTTCTCACCGTCGGAAGAGATATTCATCCTACTCTCCAAAGTGCAAATAATATTTTTTTATAGTCGTCATAGTATAGGCTCCTTTCCCTCTCCCTCCATCTAGTTAACACACTCGTAGCCCAAAATCACCCACCTTCTGCTAGTCTAAGTATGGTTTCTACTAATCTACCATTCTCACTCTAGCCCATGAAGAGACTATACCCCTATTCAACCGATCCATTACCAGGGGATCCAGACAAAGAACCGACAGCGCCTGAAACACCATATCCCGTCAGAGATCCAGCAAGATTTCCGTACTTGGTAGAAGGAGCCGAATACCACCAGTCTCTATCAACGAAGAGCAAAGGAGGGGTTGTGCCTGACTGTTGTTGTTGGCTTGAGACTCGCAATGAACGGCTTGTGCGACTTTACCGGCACTATCGCCCGCGATTCCGGAAGTAAGCGCATTGTCGCCAACGTCAGATCCTAGTTGAAGAATAGTCAAGTTCAAAAAGGGGCTCGGCCCTGACTGCATGTGTAGTTAACTGCAGCTAAACGCTTAACTATCCGGTGCCATGTCTCAAAAAGGTAAAGTCGTCCGCGCTGTCGTCAAACGCGAGCGTGGCTCTGAATCCACTAAAGGCCGAGGGATCCGTCTGGTAATCCCGCACTCATGGCGTCTTCCACTCGCAAATTGCGGTACAGTGAACTTTGGGTTTTGGTCGAGGCGGCGACTCGGGATTAAATATCTGGCAAGATCTATAGGAGTGAGAGTAAGATAGGTAGTTGACTTGAACTCCATCCTGTCTCACTAATATTGAAGGGTCTCAGACTCCTAATTCAAAAGTAAAGCCATCCTCGTATCCAAATCTAGCAAACCAGACAGTTGCGAGAGGGAATGAGTAGCGATGTGTATTCAGGGGTTGAATTACCCCTACTGCACGACGGTTGTCCAAGATCTCAGCACCGTAACAATACACAGCTTTCCATGAACCTGTGGATACACAACATCGCCCTCGCTAGCGCCCACTCGAGTTCTTGGTCCGTCCTACCTACCTAAGTAGGCATGTAGAGGGAGTTGAAGCTTTGAGTTGTTTCTCGCCCCTGGTTCCCTGTCCAACTCGAGTATTCAAACGTCTGTACTAAGAGATGTCATATTAACACTATTCATTTCAGAAGTAGGACAAAATGGTACGGCTAGTGTCTGCATCACACATAATCGTGCAATACACCTTAAGTACAAATGAAGATTCTTCAGCCGCCGGATAAGCTCTACTAGGATCAATGCCTGAGAGTAAATAAAAGAAAATGGCATCGTGGCGACCTTTAATGAGAAATGTGCTCGGATGCGTATGAGACATTTAAAAGGGGTGTGCGCGTGACGAATGGCATTGATATACTTTCGAACTGGTTACGTGGCCAGTAGAAAGTCGTCGAAGCGGTCATTGCGGTCCGACTTAAAGTAATAAGACTCGAGGTACCGCCCGCCTTGGCAAATGCGTGTAGCCGGTCGATTATATTAATCTAGCATTGAGTATCGTAGACACTGAGATGAGAGGCAACGATCCGCCTTCGCAATGCTTGATTCGACCTCAGAGATCGCCCTCGATTGATGAAATCAAGCCATCAGTGATTCGAATCGTGTCTGGAGTTCGGAGATATCCACAATATATCAAAAAAGGAAATACCCATTGCCGCAAATCACCAGCCACGTTGTCATGACTCCTCGTACGCTTACGTAACTGGAGTAGAAATATTTCACGAAATTTTTGTTGGATTTTTCTATCGAAATATACCCATCTTGGTGAAGGTAAGAGATATTGTTAATTTGGCCCATGCTGAGCTTCATTCCAAAGAATTGCCATATTAATCCTGAATCATGGGCATTGAAAAGGAGTTGAATAGAGTGCCATTTCCGTAGGTTTAACAATGAAGAATAATTTTCCATTGGATTATCAATTTATTGAATTATTTTGTGAAGATATCTAAGAAAAAACTCACGTCTTATACCTAAGTCGTTTGTTCCAAGTATTTTAAATATTTACTTAATCGGGCAGTGATGTTGCTGAGAAGTACCTAATTGGGGACTATCACATTGAAAACGGCGTATGCGTTGAACTTTTGTTATATTAAATGACAGCTATTGGTTTATTTGTCTTATCTTGGTTCAAGTTCCTCCTAATCCTTAATTCTATGGACAACATGATGCTAAATGATTTTGCTTGCGTACTTATATGTGCTCCAACGGAGATAATATACTAATTCAAACCACATTCGTCTTCAAGTTGCGATGGAGCGCATCTTACTGTATCCCATAGTCGTTGGAAGGAGTGTGTACCGATGAGTACGGCTACAGAAGTTGTAGGTAGTAATTGGCGAGATTATTTACCGACTGGAGCTTCTGCAATGCTTCGATGGAGATGTGGAGTGAATTCTCAACGTCCCGAGCCTGATTGGTCTCTAATTCGTCTTTTCGGATCTCTAAGTGCTTTGCAAGTCTAGTTGCACTCAAATAGATCGCAAGAGGCATAAATGTGTGCGTCTTGAAGTAGCCAAGGTGTTCATGCTCCTTTGCTAGTCGAGCAATTTCTTGGGCTGCCCAGAATCCTCGCTCTTGAAACTCCCATACTACAGATTGGTTCTGATCGTTTCTCGATAATGACTCAACAACCCGACATAGATATATAACAGCGGCGTGAGCAATCATATACGAGAAAATAATCATGGGGTTTTCAGCCACGGTCATCGAGGGGTAGTTGGCTCGTAGATTATTAAGCCGGCGCGTCAGCATGCCGTCCAACCAATCGTGCCTTGAGGAGAAATCGAGGGGAATATTGCTGTACAGTGTTTCTATTGTGTATATTTGCTTATGGGACAGCGCTCGACTGCAGATTGTGACCAGGATGACGCACTCCGCTAGTGGCGCATATGGTCTTATTTCTGCAGAAGACATGGTCTCTGCTAGAAAACACTCCTGTGGTACAACACCCCTCTGGAAATCAATATCCAGGCATGGAAGACGCGTATAGACCTATTAAGATGAAGGATCAGTGATCATCCCTGCATTAATTTCTCAGTGATCGCGCTGCTCACCACTTCCTCGCTCAATGTCATAGGTGCACCTTCGCTGACGCTGATAAACCGGTCAAGGCAGTAGGCGACCCAGAAAGTGCGTCTCTTCTCTTCTGTTGAGATTGGGTCTTCCTCGCGCTCTGCCCCGATGGGCTTAGGGCCATCAACGTCATAGAGTCTTAGAAATTGCACCAAACGAAACACACGACCGGCGCTAAGCCAGCCGCGGCGGTAATTTGTCCTCGAAAATTCATAGAAGGTGATCAAAATCCATGCTTGAACATGTTCGATATGGCAAACCAAAGCGTCATTGCCACTTAGATCTAGCTGATCCAGCATGAACCGGGTTTTGGCGTACATGGTCTCCTGAAACCCGCTGAACTGGCTCGAAAAGGCGGTAGCAGAGGTCCACATGGCATACTGTAGGCACTGACGTGCATCGCTCATATTGTGACCATCGTTCATCCATCTGAATGTTTTTGCCTTGTTAAGGATGGGGATAATTGGATGAACGCGATCAAAATATAGTTGTATCCTGTAAGTAGAGTAAGTCTCTGTAGTCGTGATCATCCACGAAGGTGGAACCTACAAATCAGCTTTGGCGAGATCCGGTATGAAAACATCGCCAATGGAAGGAGGACTCTGTTTTGGTGATGGATAAGATGCTGCGATAGCAGGCAAGACCGGCACATCAGTGAATAGCAGCGGTGAATGAGGCACAGCTTCCGGCTGTCCCCAAGTCAGAGGTATCGAATTACCTGGCGGATGCTCTTGTTGCGGCATATCCCAGTCTGGTACTATAACGAAGATGAGTTACTATCCACGCTAGAAGAAAGCAAAGTCCATCGTTGAAGATGTCTCAGATGCGTCGGAGCTGAAGGATTATTGTCTGACGGGGGAAACTTGGGGGAAGAAGTAAGCTCTAAGCACGTACAAGGAAACTGAGCCGTAACATTGTCTTTTGTCGGAGATTCAGCCGCCAGGCTTAGTTCGTGTCCATCGCCGTCCTCGTTTTGTGATGTGGAAAGACGACGCTCTAATGCTACTATCTTAATATTTAGTACTAGCAACGATGTCTTTTGAAGATCACATACCGATGCGACTACGGAGAGCACCTATGCTCCCTTTCTTGGGACCACGAGGTACACGACGGTCGTTCACTTCGCATGGAATCTGGGCATTTGCGCATGCGCCGCATTGTGGACGTTGTCTGTCGCACCGAAGCTTCTTCTTACGACATTCTTTATGGTTTCATCCAATTAGTATCGGGTCCGAATGAGACGTCGACGAAGCATATCTGTTCTAGATCCCCAGGTCCTCATCCTTCTCTTGGGCGTCATACACCGATTTCTTACTTGTGTTGCCGAGGGCTGAGACGTTAGAACTTACCTTCACAGGCATATCCAGGTTGCTGACGTGGCTCGGCCCGTCCATACATGGCGTTCTGTGTACTTCACAAATTCGGTGTCTCGAGCGAATTTGAAAAATGTCAAAAGTTCGAAGAAAAAAAATGAAACTTATCTCATAACTTCATACCATAATTGTAGTTAAAAGGCTCCATCTGTAAGGAAAATAGCTTCGAGGGGATTGTTAAGCTATCAAACAACGGCATGAGAGATTCGTTAGGATTAAAAGATATTCGCCAAGGAATAAAGGGCTGCCTGCTTACGCCACTCTGGTAACTCTGCTACTAACTGAGTGACTGTCTTAACGAATTTTCCACATCGGAAAAGCTTTCATTAACAGTCAGCTGGCTACTTCGTTACGCTATTACTCAAGTGGGAATTTTACATGAGGGTCTATACCCAAACTGTTCAATCTTAAACCAAATCTGGTCAATCTTTCTAGGGATCAACATTGGTAACGGTCAATGGCATGAGCTGCATGGTCCCCCTGTATTCCCCGACGCTCGTGTTTTCGTAGTATCCCGCACGTCTGATATGTTTGGAGCCGGTATCTCCCATATTCATCAGCCGGAATGCACTCATCGATCCGAGATCTGATGAAGGTTGCAACGGAACCATCCTGGTGATCGAAGGGTAGTAGCATTGAAACCCTGCATCTGGTTCCGACTACCGACATAAGGCTCACTGAGAAAGCCTTCTCTACCCCTTCTGGCGGTCTCGCGCAGAGTCGGCAAATCGACTTCCGATCTCATGCACCACCAGTTCGCTTCAAGGAATTACCTAGTAAGAGCCTCGCAAACATGATTCCAGGCCCATCTGGCATCTTTATAAGATCATAGGTTGAAATATGATCTTATATCTGATAGTGAAGTTAACTACATTAGCTAGACTCAATATATACCCAAATCAAGACAGCCGATCAACTAATGAATTAGACTAGGCTTTTGATCGCTCCCCGTAAGGTAAGGGACCCGTAGCGGAACCATCCGTTAGCGAGCACGTTCGTCATTTTAGTTCATTTTTGAACCAATAAAATCTAGGGGAACCGTTGTGTTGGGACTGATGGTGTCCCGGAATAGAACCGATCCTAGTAGACTTGACGTAGATCACGGCAAAGCAAAAAAAGCAAGTGAATCAGTTGGTTGGCTACTGGCCTCTGCTGCTTGAATTGGTCACAAACTTATGTGAATCATAATCTTTTTTCTTTAGCCATATCCTGGCTCATGTCTTACATGAGAAAGTTGTTATAAACACATATAATCCAATGATCGCAACTTGTTATGTCGCCTTGGTTGACCTACCGTGATCAAGACGTTCTTTTTCTCAAATATGAGGCAGAGAGAACACTATTGTCGACGGGGCGAGGATTCGAAACTCAAGTCGTGGTAAGTATGATCATAGTTTACCTACCTAGGTACCTATCAATGACATGTGAGCCACACCTACCGAGACGCGCGCGAACGCCTACCTACCCAGCTAGGTAGGTCTATAGGATTCGACCACATCGCCACGCTCGATAAATTGGGCGAGTTGCATCCCACCCTGCGAGATTCGATTTGGCACACTCCTCTCCTTTCCACCGAAGAAGGTTATGTCCTATGACAGCACCAGGTTCATACCCCTCTGAAACAGCAGCCATCTGGGGCGGCAGCAGGCAAATTAGGGCTGGCATGTTTCCTGGTGACGACCCCCCAATGGTTGATGTCATCGTTGAACCTATATGTAGGTACTGACTTAAGCTATTTGCCTCAATGGGGGTGTCGTGCAGTAGTTTCAGGCATGACCCATTTTTACCAATATTGCTGCAGAGGGTGTGAGACTTAGCCAGGATGGACTTCACTTCGCTGCGCTTTATTCGTTACAATTGAATTGACAAATAATGTTCACTTGGGGTTCTGGCGACTGCGCAATCTGAGATACGGTTTCAACTGAATCGGCGAGGACTTGTAAGAGAAACATAAGGCACGGAAGTAATATTAAACCCCTACTATCCATGCTCCGCATTATGCAAGATACGAGTTGGTCTGGTAAAGAAAAATCAGTTGTAAACATTTCCGAACCGGGTTCAGTATTGGTTGATTCAATATTGAGACGCCTGAGTCCCTGAAGGGCTTCACATTCCACAGCCCGTGGCTAGAGGACGGTAAATACGTAGGGCCCTTCACTCCGAGTCGAATGGAAGATGAATAACGCAAGCTAGTCATCTATTAGTGTTTCTATTCTGTAACGAATCGTAGTTGAGCCTGGGTGGGGTGAGGTATGCGTGAGGGATGTATGTAAGAAATGTTCTAATTTTGTATGCCATGACCATTAAGCGCCCTGTGCTATTCACTACACGCTACCCATATCCCCGAAGACGCGTTTGCAAGCGATCGGCGATCACACCGCGCTGTCCGTATGCTTAGATATGTTTTCTCTACCTCATTGCGATCAAACTTTTTCTTTCTAAAAAGAACATCTCAGGAACCTCACTTTGCCAAAGACGACACCCCAGGCCACAACAATGTTTCAACTTATCGGTAGCAATCTATATCTTTGAGCGTTATTTATCGTAATAGGATAATACATGTCGTCAAATATGCTTCTACCCAGCTTCTATGCTATTCCTCGTCCGTCTCTTATGGTAGAGTCGAAATCAGGGAAGAACTTATCTTAACTCAAATCTAGGATGTCAGCTATCTATTGGCTTGGAGACGTCTATACGAGATTGTTGTTGAAATGACATTTGTACCTAGAATACAGCAAACAAACGGCATGGCACCTCTAATCAAGGAATCAGAGCTACATGGTAAAGATGGCGAGAAATAAGCCAAGGTTTCAAGTCAATCACCGCCACACCATTGGCTTCCAGTCATCCCGGCGTCCGACAAATCTAGTTCTGATTGCAGTATTCAGTTCCTGGACGTGTTCGACTGGATTGCGAAAGATTTCAAATCCCTTGGGGGCGATGCTTGGGGAAGTGTTATTCAATTTCGATATCCTAAAAACCCACAATGATGTTGAATGCGACGAGTTTGAAGAGTCAGATAATCATTACAGGGCCAAGGTACAGTGGGAGCCAGGGTACTCGATATAGGGCAGCGCAAGGGCCACTATCTACCTGTTCACTAGTGGTCCGCGGAGGGCGGACGATGGCGCCCGTGTGCCGCTAGACCCTCTATTATTTAGGGCGGCAACGCTTGTAAGATATCTTCTAGGTAGGTGGTTTAGGCTGCTTTTTTCTCCATGCCGAGGCTATTGGGTACCTGCTTGGAAGGTAAGTTATCCACAGATGCCAGAGACGGCGACCGTAATTTACAAAAAGGTTCTGAAACAGAAAGGACGCCACAATATTGAACATTTACATCATTAGTTGCTCCTTTCTAGCAATAAGTTCCGATATCACGGCACAAACACCTGCATGTATCAATATTTAGAAGACATATGCCGATGAATGCAGGAAGAGGAAAGACGACAGGATAGCTTCATGGGTACTTCGATACTTACGTGATTATGTTACTAGGTAAAAGATATCATCGGCGACATGGGCAACACAGAATGGCTGTTCGCCGGGGTCTTCTTCTTTTCGCCAGATTCTAGGCATTTCTGACACTCATGTCATCGGCATGGCAAGCATGTCTAACTCGGTGCCACCCATCGAGAACCAAGAAGCCTCCAACGTAAGATCTGACGAAAGCCAACAGATCTTGCATATGCCGTCATTTACAACAACTATAGCCAGCTTCTCATCATCTTCACATAATGAGCTTCATCGGACCCTGAACCAATCGGAAGAGAAACCGTATCTTAGCATAGAGCACGAGGGACACCAGCACCCCAACATCGTCGCTGAAGAACACAGCGAAACTCTAGATAGACCGCAGTTAGTGACAACATCATCTAGATTTTTGAAGTCGGATAGAGAAGTTGACTTAACCATCAAAAGCCCCGTGGAACATGAAGTCGACCGGTTAGCTTCTAAATTAACATTGGCTTTCGATACTCAACTCGACGAACAGAAAATTTCTGATGAGAATAAAGGCCAAGGAGTTTTTGAAGAGCGTGGCGATGAAGAAATCCCCGAGAAAGAGTTAGGGCACAAGAAGGAGGGGGATAGTCTTTCTAGCCCGATATTGGTCAACGAGAAAGATGAGGAATACATCAAAGGCCCCAAGTTGTATCTGGTACTGATCGCACTCACAACTGTTTACTTTCTTGTCATGCTGGATAATACCATTCTTGCGACCGTGAGTGCAGTTGCAACACCTTCCGCTTGAAACAAGCCACGCTGACGAAGCCTGATAGGCAATCCCCTACATCACCGACGAGTTCCACTCCCTACTGGATGTCGGGTGGTATGCTAGCTCTTACCAGTTAATTTCGTAAGTACTCGACTCAACACATACAATGCTAGTAAGCAACCGCAATTAACGGGGATAAGGTCAACGCTGCAGCCATTCGGCGGCAAGATTTACTCCAAGCTGAATTCCAAGGTAGATTAACTCCCCTGAATCAAATGAGCCAGGCAAGAAATTCAAACTTATCCTCCTTCACAGTGGTCGTTTCTCATTTACCTCATCCTGTTCGAGATCGGATCCGCAGTATGTGGTGCAGCTAGATCTTCGGCCATGCTCATTGGCGGAAGGGCGATTGCCGGAGCAGGCGGATCGGGGCTTCTGAACGGAGCTTTGATCATTCTCAACTCTTGCGTTCCGCCGCATCGTCAACCAGGTATTTCACCTTGCGCTGTAGAACATGACTCAACTGACCGATTCTAAAGCTGTTGTTGGTATCCTAATGGGCCGTAAGTCGATTAGCCCCTGACAAGTTAGTACCGGACGTTAATGAGATGCCCATAGTTGGTCAATTAGGTATCGCTTTCGGTCCGCTCATCGGCGGCGCCTTTACTCAATATGTTACATGGAGATGGTGTAGGTGATCCCTCAATCCATTACGTCTCCGACTCTCTAATAGTTTTAGGTTTTTACATCAATCTTCCTATCGGCGGTGTTGTAGGTTTGGCAATCGTCTTTATCCGCATTCCGGACCATATCAAAAAGCCCGATCCACGTCAAGTACTCAAACGCGCAATGGTGGATTTCGATATTCTGGGGTTCATTCTCTTCGCACCGGCGGCCATAATGTTTTTCCTCGCACTCCAATACGGCGGACATCAGTACTCATGGGACAGCTCACAGATTATCGGCCTTTTCTGCGGCGCAGGAGTAACCTTCATAATCTGGCTAGTGTGGAACATCTACCAGGGGGATAATGCCATGGTACCGCCTTCGATGATCAAAACGCGTGTCGTATGGGCTAGCTGTGTAACTGGCTTCTTCATGGGCGGAACGGTCTACCTCACGGCGTACTATCTGCCCATCTACTTCCAGGCCGTGCTCGCTAAATCCCCATTCACGAGTGGCGTCGCTGTTCTGCCTAACATTCTGGCTCAGATGATTTTCGGGATTATTTCAGGGGGTTTAGGTAAGTTACTGGCCCCACTTCGTCTTCAGTACCACAACAATCCCTAACTCAAGCATAGTTCAAAGGATTGGGTATTTCCCTCCATTCATTCTGATAGGCACTGCTCTAAATGCAATCGGATGTGGCCTTTTGAGTCTTTTCGCAGTCAACACCCCTACGGGTCATTGGGTTGGGTTCCAAATAATCATGGGAGCCGGTCGGGGTTTAACTATGGCGGTCGTGGGTTACTCTCATTACCCCTCGCTCCATACCCCTCGCTCCACAACTACAATCACTAACGTTCTCCTTCTCTTAGCCCTTTCTTGCAATGCAAAACAGTCTCCCGAAAGATATGATACCCAGCGCAATGTCCACCCTAGTATTCCTACAGAATTTCGGTGCGGCCGTGATGGTCGCCCTAGGGCAGACTATTCTCACCAACAGTCTCGTCACTCTCATACCACAATACGCTCCAGGAGTCGACCCGTCTCTTGTCTTAAACGCCGGTACGACATCCTCATCCATATACCAAGCGATAGGCCCGGAGAAGTTACCGAGCGTTCTTCTATCATACTCGAAAGCTCTACAGCGCGTCTGGTATTTCACAGCTGGTATTGCTATCCCGCCGTTCTTTGTCGGTTGGTGCTTTACCTGGGAGAACATTCGCAGGAAATCGAATGAGAAAGACTCGCCTGAATCCACTGGGGGTTTAAATCAATAGATGATTGAAGTAATGAAGATTATATGAGAGGTCGCAATATGGCGTTCTTGCATTGGGATTGGCGTTTGGATAAACGGGTGACGAAATCGGGAATGGGATATAGGAAATCGTAATACCCCCTACACACTGCAGTCTATTCAATTTTCGTTGATTTAAAGTCGATGTTCCACACGAACTAATGAACGTCAGCCTCCTTTACTGAGAGTATAGCAGAAAGGTAGCTTCTGTTGTGTCCTGGGTAAGCAAGATCACGCACAAAGCTCATGAGATGGTGGAACGTAGCAATATGCATGAGTGGACTTGCGCAAATCAAATGACGGTGGTATAATCTAAATCAAAAAGCTAGAGCACTAACGAACGATGCAAGGGAACCAAATCCTAACTCATAAAGTTACCACAACCTTAGTCGCAGAGACTCCTCTCAGATTCGTATCCATCGCTTCCTGAACACATTCCAAGCCATGTCCAACAACCTGCGGCTCGGGCTTAACCTGGAACTGACCGCTCGCAAGAGCTTTAGGCAGGAAGTCCTGGTAGATCATCCCCCCAACCTCATCGGCTATCACATCAGGGGCCCAGATAAACTTCGTCTCCACACCCTTGAACTTCGAGCTGAGAGAGATCTTAATATTCCACCATAGGAAACCCAGCATAACACCCATCACTTTCAAGAAGTTCTTCGGCATTTTCGCGGGGTTGATGGGGACCGTGGTCTGTGCGACGAACTTGCGACCGTTGCCCGGCACAGCGCTCAAGATATTGATGCACGCCTCAAGAGAGCCATTTCCAATGGCGATAGCGCCTGCGCAAGTCTTTTCCTTTAGAGCTGCGATAATCATAGCTGGCGTATCAGGGTCTTTATAATCGTAGACCTGCGATGCGCCGAGCTCCTTCACAAGACCGAAATTCTTTGGTGATGCGGTCGCTATGACCTCGTACCCCGCGGCCTTGGCGAGCTGAATGGCGCTGCAGCCAACGCTACTGGAGCCACCCCACACAATAAACGTCGACGTGGGTGTCTGGTCTTGAGACTTAGGTGATGTTGTCGGGTATTCCAAAGCATTATAATCCCTCTTGAAGAGGCCGCAGGTAGCGGTAGATAAGCTCATGGGCAAGACGCAAGCTCTTTCGTACGACAGGTCGTCGGGGATCTTAGTTGCCAAGTGGCTCCGCAGTACAGTGTAATGTTGGAATGCGCCCTCTGGAGCGCCAGCTGAGCGCTTGTCCAAGCTAGCGGCGAAACCCAGCACACGATCACCTAATTTGTATAATTTCTCTGCTTGTCCCCCTTTACCAACCTCCACGACCTCACCGGCAACATCACTGCCAAGAATGTGGGGGTACTTGATCCAGGTGAACATTTGGTCGCCGCCATGCTGCTTGGTATAGTCTACCGGGTTGATAGCAAGTGCAGCATTTTTAACAACGATCTCCTCCGGGCCAGGGGCTGTGTACGGTGCAGGCTTGACTTCGAGGGGTATTGCGCCCGCCTTTACAAGGTACGCAGCGTAATTTTTAGGGGCCATTGCGTTAAATGAGGGGTACAAGGGCCAAAATACAGGTGATGGTTTCAATAACGAGCGTTCAACGACGCCTAAACTTTTAAGTATAGAAAAAAAATCGAAGTTAAATGTATAAGACGATGTGAAGTAAAAGGCAAGCTGGGAACTAGAAGCAGAACTGTAAAGTGGTGGATTCAATATCGGATTTGAGGATAATACCAAATATTCGAGACTTTACTCACGGCCTCTGTTCGTCATTTATATAGCATTTGACCTACCTAGTATTACTAAATCACTGTCGGCGCCGTCGAAGGCGCATTGAATCTTCAGTAGATATCCATGTACAAAGTACAACATGGATCGCATTTGAAGATCTCCCAACACCTAACCTACCTAGTGGAGCCCGGCAGGTGCCAAAGAGCGGGTCTATCGTCCTAAGGCAGCAGGGATTACGGACTTAATATTTCCTAATTGGGACAAATACCGGGCATCGATAGGCCATCATTTCTCCAAAGACTTTAGAGTTAACTCCGACATAAAGTCAATTAAAGCCGGCGGCGCGAAGACAGGTCAGCCAATAGAAATCACTCCCAGGAATCCGACTGTGCTACACACTTGCATGTTCAACACGTGTATCACCTAATATTATTGGGTTGCAAGCATTATTTTTCGCAGTATTATTAAGATAACTGACCATAATCATTTACTATTCTACCAACAGGTATGTTGGTTGTGATCGCTCGCTCCGCGAAGTTTCCGAGTCATCAGGGGTTAATCTCTACGCCGACGCCGTGGGCGGCTTGGCCTCAGTGTGGGATTAGTTATCATAAACGCCGGCCCGCGAGAGTTACATCTGCTTACTAAATGGAAAACTTACGTAAGCTCTTAATTACCTACGTTTGTTACTCAATCAAGATGTTATCAACTTGAAAGGAAATTTTGAGCTTGGTGAAATTGTCGTAGAAGATCAGATGTACATCGCCTATCATAACAAGTAAATCCGACAAACGGCGGATTAGCTTACTTATATCTAGCGCACCACCCGATTCAAAGGCAGAAGTCCAATTTATTTGACCAATTCCGCATCCCGTAGTGATGTTTGAAAAAAATACAGGAGTTTGTCAGTAGAATTATTGAAAACATACCCCGGATCGCATGAAGAAATCTGCTGTCCGGATACATCACTTGGCGCAAGATAACCCTAACCCATTTTTATACAAGGGTGTGCTGCAGCTTATAGGGCTTGTAGAGCTACAGTCTACTGAAATTATAGTAAATTTTAAAAAGGAGGCTTAGGTAGGTACATATTACTTATTATTGTACCCTATCCGGCTTAACGATTAGTTCAACCGCCAGTTGAATAGTTAGTTTAAAAATGTCCTCTAAATAAGATAATTACGGTAGACTCTAGCGCTAGAAGCACTATACCTAGGTAAGTTACAGCGCCCGTCTGCTTACTTAAAAGTGGGTCGAGATCATCTTGCGCAAAGTGATGCGTCCGGATGGCGGTTCTTCTATGGGTAGGTATAGACCAGCGTGAAAACATCTTGATATTCCATCGAAGCTGCATGGTATGGGAAGAAATATGGATATTGATAGTTAGAGCAGAAAGTACAATAACTGAAATATTAAAATAAAAACGCCAGAGCTAGGTATTAAACATGAATCCCCTTTAAATAACTTGATTGTTCGAAATCTAGCCCCGGAAGGAGAAAATCTGAGTGGCGCAATATCCCTCGAGAATTCCGGCACAGCCCCGTCGTATCGTCGTCACTCCTTAGGCACTGCAGCTGCTCAATAGTTTCATGACTTTATCGAGGAATTGCTCTGCGAAGTAATCGTGACTGATTTTGTCGTCGGGGAGCTCACAGTCAAGTAAAGTCCTCACAGCACTTTGATACTTGTCTCCCATCCTCCACCCAAGATCAACGAGGACCTTACTCAACATAAAATCTCGCCACGCTTCTCGACCATTAGGCGTTCTCTTCAGGTCAGATAATAATGCCCAGCGCCCAATCTCACATAAGCCGAAACACCCCCATATAGACCAGCCCTCATATGGACCGGCTTAACTTTTAATACACATTTAATAATACCCCATTTTTAAAATAACATATTTTAACCATTTTTAATCTAATTTATTTTAAACTAAATAAAACTAATAATAATATATTTTTTTATTTTTAATTCATTTAATAAATTTTTTAAAGCTTTTTTAATTTAAAAATTAAAAATTATAATAAATTTACTTTTTAATTTAACTTTAATTTTACGTTTTACTTCCCACACGTTTTCGATTTTTATAAATATAATATTAAAGTTTTTTATAACTTTTTTATATTTTATTAATTTTATTTTTTTTAATTTTAATTTTAAATATTTAATTTAAATTTTTATAATAATAATTTTTATTATTATTATATTTAAAACTTTATTAACTTTTTTAAATAAAAAATAAACTATAAATTTAATAAATATTTCATTAATAATAATAAATTTTTTTACCATTAAAATTATTTCTTTAAAATTAAAAAATATTTTAATTATAATTAATATTAAATTTTAAATAAAATTAAATTAAAAAAACTTAATAAAATATAAAATAAACTTTAAAATAAATTCTTAACTAAACCGGAATATTTATTAAAAGTTTAAAAGTTTTTATTAATTTTAAAATATTATCCTTATAATTAATTAATTAACTTTAATATTATAATATTTTAAATAATTTTTTCGTACCATTTAATAAATTATAAAAAACTTTTTTTTATTAAAATAATTATTAAAATATAATAAATTAATTAATAAAAACTTTTAATAATAAGTTTATTTAAAAATTAAAAAAATATTTAAATTTAAAAATTATAATATATAAAATAAATAAATAAAAAAAAATATTATTTAAATTTTATTAATTTAATAAATTTATATAAATTTAAAAATAATATAATTATTATAATTATTAAATATAAATAATTATTATTAATTAAAATCTTTAAATTTTATTAAAAATATAAACATTTATTTTAATTAAAAAAAAATAATTTTATTACTTATTTAATTATTAAATAATATTATAAAATATTAACTTTTAAAATTAATATTATTTTTATTAAAAAATTATTATTATTAAATATATTTATTAATAAATATAATAAATAAATCCAAAGCTTAAAAATTACCATTTATATATTTAATTATTAATATTTAAATATAATTACTATTATTTTTAATTAATAAAAATCGTTAATAAATATCATTAATTATTACCTTATTATCGTTATTATTTTTTATAAACTTTATTTTATTAATATTATATAAATACTTAATAAATATATTTACTATTTATAATAAATTTAATTTATTAAAAAAAAAATTAATATTTTTAATTATAATATTATTAACTTATTTATAATTAATTATATAAACTTTATTAACTTTAAACTTAAAATAATAAATTAAAAATTAATTATATTAATACTTCTTAAGGTTATTAACACTTTTAAAATAAGTTAATAATTTTAAAATTATATTTTTAAAATATATTATAAAAAAAATATAACTAAAATAATTTAACGTAATAATTTAATTAATTAACTTTTATTTTTAAATAAGTAATAACTTTTAAAAACTTTAAAAATACTTTTTTTTAATTAATTAATTAATTATTTAACTTATAAAATAAATTCGTAAAATATAATTACTTTTTAACGCATTTTAAAGTAACTATTTATTTAATATTTCCTTTAACACTTACATTATATAAAATTAAATTATAAAAATAAACATTTTAAAAAACTAAAAAATTAAAAAATAAAACAATATATTTAATTTTTTAATTAAATATCAATTAATAAAACTATATAAAAAAAAAATTTCATACCTTGTATTAATTTTATCTCATCGTAACACAGCCTACATGGGGGATAATCCACATAAGGGTGTTTTAGCTTAAAACAACTCCAAGACTATAGAGGTCTCTACTTTTGGTAAAGCCAAGGTGTGCTTCAGGGTGATAGTAGTGTTCCACTCCTGGTTCCTGGAGAGGGCTGTACGCTAGTGAACTTTCTCCCTGTGGACGGGAATACTGAAAACCGGTGATAAACGGCTCTGTGATGTCGATTCGCCCGTCGCTCTTTTGGAAAAAGAAGATGCTACCGGTGTGAAATCCTTTGTGTAGCCACCCCGCAGCGTGGAAGCAGCTGAACGCGCATGCGAGCACGTACGCAAGCTGAAAGCGGTCTCCTAGCAACGGTATATGGGATCCCTGATTTCCACTTATCAGCTCACTGAGCCGGATTGGTGGATACTTATAAATATCTCTCTCGTAATTTATAGGTACGTGGTCGCAGGATTCGTTGGGAGGGATCCCAAATACGTATCCGATCCTCTTAGTTGGACTATCTGCTTTACACACATCGTTGAAGACACCGTAGCAGGGTGGTAATCGCAAAGCTTGCTTACTCACTTTCTCTAGGACATATCCCAGAGAGTAGATGCGGTCAGAATATTTCTGTGAGTCGGGACCGGCGACGAAGGTATTCCATTCGACCTGCACAGTAATTTCTTTCCCATCAGGTTGCTTGAGCTTGCTGATTCCCGTAGAAGGATCAAGAATCCGTAGTTCATTCGTAGTAATGCGAGTTGCTGAGCCCTTCAGGTCTGCATTTGCCATCTGATGATGTAGCTTAGCTAATGCCGAAAGGCCTAGCTTTTTACCGGCAACAGGGTCAAGTTCACTGAGTGTCCTTAGATCGTCGTTGCTGTTGATATCTGATAGGACGCGACTTGGAAGGCCGTTTTCGAGTAGTTCCACTAGTCTTTGCTCAATGGTAATGTTGCGCAAATACTCAATATGGGTGTGAATTTGTTCGATCTTTTCTCGAAGGCTATCCCTCCCATGGATCACCCAACTAACTCTTGACTTCGGCTTCGTTATATTGGATTGTTTCGAAATTTCGCTGACCTTGTCGCTGTCGGGATCTAGGTCCTGGTCGAGATCAACTGTATCCTTTGGAACTTTGGGAGTGCCCACGTCATACTTCTTGGCTATCTTGTCGGCCTCTTCACTGTGCTTCTTGATTCGTCCCAAAGTTTGGAAGACAAGCTCTTTGATCTCGTCGGGCTTGTCGCGAAGTATACAAGTAGAAGGATCTTTGACTTTGCATAGCTCCCCCCAAATTTGGAGTCGTTTCTTTTCGATAATGAGGTAGAGACCTAGGTCACTAGAATCTGCAACATCCTTGTCAAAAAGAGATCTAATAAAGATGCCCGTCTCAACAGTTCCCTTAAAGGCTGCGGCAAGGGCCACTGCACCAAGAGCTGTTTCGGCCATGGAGACCAGAAGGACTCAGACAGGTGAACAAGTGATGATAGTGGTTTGGAGGGGCTTGAGGTAATACGCCAGTAGCCTGGCAGGGATGCATGTATTGCGCAAGAACTTATAGACCCTTCTCTTTCACGGGCCTCATTCTTGAATGTCGAACTTTTTGGAAGAGATTTGGTAGTGAGTTGGCCTAGCAAATCTGCCCTGCTCTGCCACAAAATCTCTAGCAAACAAGAAGTCGAGGAAAAACGAGGCAACAAATTCTAATGTTTATGATATACGTGCTTTACTACACCACTGCCTAGAAGACGCCATGTTTTTGCGTAATGCATGCCGTTTTATGGTATGGTCAAATTAGTGATTCCTTTCCATTCGTAGGGAGTCAAGCTGTGTTTACTTCCTGTTGCCACATTGAACAGGTTGTATAAAGTTGTGAATGGAAGCACCGTATCCAGGTAGGCAGGCTGTGCTAAGCTTTTGTCTGATTCGGGGAATATTCGACCATGTATACGTGAGTTATCGATGCCTAACGGTGGCTGTACCTATGACAACAAACCCCCGCGTTGACAGTAACAAGCGCTCTGGACGTATCCCTTTGAGCACCGTCGGGTACTAATCATTTAGCGCGTTTTTGGTTTTCTGCCAATCAAATGACAGCGCTCACCAGCTCCCCATATAATTACTAGAGTTCTTTGGTTACCTCAATCTGTCGGTCCCTAGAGTACCCTATTTTGATTGGCTTGAAACTGTTGGTTTAACAGCGCGCTAAACGACTACCGGCCAGGGCGCCCCCTTTTTTCGGGTATGACACAGCATATACAACGGGCTTCGCTCGGTCCGGGCTGTATGCTCGATGTCACCTTCGGCAGGCTAGATGATACATTGAATCAAAACATACCATACGGCTGCAATTATAATGTGGGTAAGCGCAATATCGGAACGACTGGATTGATGTATCTGGCGTGGACTATATCGTTGCGTATACCTATATGTGACAGTATTAAAGGCTATCGTAATGCTCGTGGTTGTTCTTGTTATTGTTTGGGACCTACAATCGCATCTAGGATAGCTAGCATTGCCTCGCTAGGATATGAAGTGACATTATTAACTGAGCGATAATATCGGACTCGGGGTCGATTGGTTGTCCGGACAGGCTGTGATACCATATCAGGCTTCCTTTCCAATATGGTGGCAAGAACATCTTAATAGGGTCACATAGTTCAACCCGGCCGATGGGCGTTAAATATGTGACTTCATATAATGACCCATTCGCCCCAGTCTTTCTCTAGGTAACTTGTCGCATACTTGGATTTCTGCTCCTTACAGATTCAACGATGGATCGCTCAGAGCGTTTGGAATTGGACTTCGAGCCCGGAGAATCATCCTTGGAAGGGAGTAGGTTGTTGACAGCGCCCTCGTCCAAATGGTATCAAAATCCTTCTCAGAAAGATGAATCAAACGACTCCGAAAAATGCCTCACATTCTTTGAGGTTATTGAAGCAGCAGATAAACACAATGTTCCATCTGTTCCTATCGATAGCCTTGGAGTAAAGCTAGACGACAGCTCATCCCGAGAAATGTTCGCTCTTGGCAGTGGATCAACTTCACAAGTCATCCAACACGTCACTGGCGAAGACACCAAACACATCGTACCGCCAAATACTATTGTCGCAGTCAAGTTTTTCCGATCCCAAAATCAAAATGATAACGATACCCTGAACTCGGAGGTCAGACGCGAAGTCTACGAAGTCATCCTGAGTGAAATCAAAACCGCTTTTCACCCGTCTCTTCGGGACCACCCAAACCTCGCTCAGCCGCTCTTCATCGGATGGTTGAAGGGAAACCAATTCCCTGTTCTAGCCATGCAGCTTGGAGACCATGGTTCTTTGGATCTAATAATACGATCGGCCAACTCTAGGCCCTCGGCGACTGAGAAGCGGCACATCACCTTTGACATTGCCCTTGGTCTTCGGGCAATTCACCGTGCTGGATTCGCCCATGGCGATCTGAAGCCGGACAACATATTGGTCATGGCCCAAAATGACCCATCGCGTCATCTCATCGCTAAGCTGTCTGATTTTGGGGGTAGCTTCCAGTCAACTCAGCAAAACCCTACCGGGCCGGTTCATGTCACCCCAACATGGTGTGCACCAGAAGTTCTCAACCACGATCCTAACATAGATTGGCAGAAGGCGGACATCTATTCATTCGGTCTAGTCGTGGGTAGTTTGTGGGCCTCTGACAATGGAAAACTAATGGACAAGCTGGGGAGACAGAGTTCGTGCTTTTTATCAATGCCCATGAAAGAAGACCAGGAGGAAAACTGGCTTTGGTCTGTCAAGAGTAGCCCCGGCGGGTGTATTCAAGTACTCAAGCAGCTTTTGGATAAGTCTTTCATCGACGAATTTCTCCCTGGGAGGGCTGACAACGACGAACTACTTGAACTTCTGACGCCGATGCTAGAGAGGTACTTCTGGCGGCGACCTAATACTAGTGATGTACTTCAATCCCTGAGTTACTTTGCGGGGGAAACAGGCCGGGATATATTGTAAGCCCTTTTGAACCCCCCTATCGGAGGCTAAACCATTTCGTACTAACCGGACGCAAAGGGCTGAAGACGATGCTGCGGCGAATGGTCACCTCACACGGCAAAGTGTGGCGGCAAACGGGAAGTCGGAGCACACGTGGGCAAAGAATCCGAAGTTTAAAGAAATCAACTTCGAGCAGTGTTCATTTGCTGTCGAAGACTTCAGGAGCCTGCTAGACCATTGGGACAATAGTGAAAATACCGATATCCCGCCACAGGTCCTCTCTCAAGAGGGACTTTTCGACAGCCTACACCATGCTATGACAAATCTGATCCCTCCAAGGTTCTTCAAGAGTCCGGCTTGTTTGGCTCGCCCTGATGCGCGGGCGGGGCTGGCACGCTTGTCATGGGAATTGGCAATATGCCATTATTTCGGAAGGGGAACATCGTCTAACCTAGAGGCAACACAGAAATGGATGCGCATCTCTGCTCTTTGTGGGTCGAGAAAAGCGATGCACATGGCTTCCCTGATGGTCACGGAGGAAACTCCTGAATCCTGGTTTCCTGTACGACTATGCTTATCGTTACTTGCCCTTTCCGGATTAGACTTGGCTCTAGAGCGCCTCTCGATCGACTGGCCAGATCTTTTCGAGATAGTCAGAGAGATCATTCAAGAGAGGCATTTAGCTTACCAGACGGTTAAGGAGCAACAAGGAGATATGCTCTTTCTGCATACACTCGAACCTTACAACAGCTTGCATTATTCTACCGGGCCATTGAAGACAATACAACGGGCCGTGGAGGTTGGAGCTATTCGTGAGATAGAGCAAGTCCTAGATGGGGATGTGGTAGAGGACCTGGACCACATACTGCCGGACCTGTTGCATTGGCTAGTGCATCTACCCGATGCCGAAGCGTCGGCACTAGCTGCTGCAGCCTTCGAGAGAGGAGCCAGATTAGATGCCTTGCTCAAGTACAAGTCACCCTTCCTTGGAACTAACCCGGTGATAGACACGGTTTATTCGCCCCTATCATCGGCTATAGTTCACGGAAAGGCACAGCTAACTCTTGCGATATTCTGCCTCCACATTGAATCCGACACACATATCGTGGATTTTCCGACTGCTCTATTCCTAAGCTTCAGGTATTTGCAACCCGAAGTGGGCGAGTTGTTGCTAGAGTTACTTCAGTCGAATCCCTCGATGTGTCGAAACGATACAATGCCGTGGATATTTAAAGAGGCGCACCTTCAACAGCTCCCTAGCCTTGCAATTTCGTGGATACACAAGGAGGCACCGATTCAAGAACTTCTTAACTGTACGATATATGACGACGACCCAACAGAACTTGAACGACGGGCCGTCAATGGTGGCGATTTTGATGATAGGTATGAGCGCTGTTTAAGAATTCTCTTAGAGAGAGGCGCAGATCCAATTAAAGGGATTTCCATTGTGGACCCTCTGTATAGCGCCCTTATTCATGACGACCTGGTCAGCCTCCAGCTATTCGTTCAGTACATTCAGTCTTCTCGGCCAAATGATTCTATCCTTCTCGATCATCTACGATATTCCAAGAACCTAGGATCTGAGAATAAAGTGCTTTCAGCACTACTATGTTGCATTGCGTTCAACTCCGTTCGCTGCTTCGAATTTCTGATAAAACAATTTCCAGCTTTGATGTTTGACTCTAGCAATATCCAAGGCATTACCCCGCTTCAGTGTGCATGTTCACACCCAGACGGTGCTGCTTTTGTCAACGTACTTCTAGAAAATGGTGCGGATGCCGTGGCCGTGGATCTTGGGCCTGGTATGTACCATCCACTTTTCCTGGCACTAGTCGGAGGAAACCTGCGAGCGGCGGACCTTATAGCGGATAGATGCTCCGCCGAAGATCTAGCCCAATGGCTATCCCGAGACGATGGAGGAAATTCCGTCTTCCTCTATATCGTTTTCAAGTCTCGTGATGCTGAACTTACAGGCTCTGTTCAATGGCTTATTGACCGTGGAGGAGCTCATTTTTATGGGCCGAACAATATGCCGATTTGGAACATCATTTTCGTAGAACCCAGACCTACCCGCCGATCAGATCATATTCATACAGCGCTTCTAGGTACTCTATTAAATCTCGAAATGTTCTCCGCAAAGATCAATACGGAACGCTGGGAAGGAATACCATTGCTTCATTTAGTTGTTAAGAGTGGCTATGTTGAAGCCGTGAGACTGCTCCTAGGACGAGGAGTAAATGTCAATGAAGAATTGACCATAAAAGGTGGTGGCCAAAGTGCAACAGCCCTTGACCTTGCATATATAGGCCTCCGCGGTGAGGATTATCCTCCTAGTGTCGTGACAGGGGGCAGGTTCGAGATGCAAAGATGGGTGGAGGACATTCACTCCATCATACGCCTTTTACGTGCAGCAGGAGGAAAGAGTGTCATGATGGCAGATCTGCAAACAAGCTTCACAGACACCACGAACCCAAAAATCTCTACAGAAGAACTCAAACTGCACAACATGCTGTTCGCCAAGCATCGAGAGTACCGTGGAAACTGGCCTCTCCCACTACCATCCGAAGAAAGTAGCGACCCGATCAAAAAATTTATCGAAACCAAATTAGCTCAAGCTGGCATCGCCAAAAGCAAACACGACTTATTTATCGACAATCTTGAGCACGACCTGGAGGAAGCGAAAAAGCTTGTGCCAATCGAGGGCACTGGTCTAGCTCCAGATACTTTAAAGTCGATCAACGATGTAGCGAGTCAAGCTCCATTGCTACGCAAAACCTGGCGACTTCCCCCCGGATGGGGATATGTGTCAGCCACGGGATTGGTGGACATGGATTTCTATGTAAATTTTGAAACGGGCGAAATGTCAGATCAAAAGCCAAACCCCTATTGTGGCGAGAATGGCGAAAGCAGCTCATACGATAGGAAGGGAAAGGCCAAAGCTACTGAGACTTCGAATGATAGAGATAGGTTGCCCCGAATGTTTATAATCGTCCTTCCTCCAGGGTCCCCACTCATACCTATATTCGAGAGTCTCGGGACTGGGAAGGAGTTCGTCGGTACCGAGAGTCCTGTGGCTGATAACGGCTATGGCGTGTTTGGGTTCTGCGATAGTGCCGATACTGTAAAAGACTTCGGTCGGACATTGAATGGAACGACTCTGGGTCGGTTGGCGTCGTATAGAGTTATGAACCGTGCTATAATCAAGAATGGCATCATCTCCAATGTCGGAAGCCTCATAGACCTGACAAGAGATATTGCCCGGAAGAGTTGGGATGGCTTACCGCCGAGGGCAGATGTCCTCATTGAAGAAATTGTTCAAGACATGTTTTCAGGGAAACCAAGCATTGACAAGGTAAAGGATTTTGTCAAAACAACCGGCATGGTCGATAAAGAGCACTACTTGGGTTCGACTCCGTATCCGTTGGTAAATGCTTTGAGGCCAATACACGACGCCATCATGCGTAACGACATGGAGGCTTTCGGGGAGTCGATCGAAAAGGGCGATATAGAGAGCGAGAATTGGGAGGGCCACAAGCCACTAGAATTGGCAATTTTCCTTGATCAGGTTGACATGGCGTGCATCCTCCTAGCTCATGGAGCGAAGGTACCCGACAAGGCGATTCTTCAGACGGGTCTTCCAGCTCTCCACTTCAGCGCCATCAGAGGGAATATCGAAATGACAAAGCTCCTTCTCGACTCCGGTGTAGACCCAAATAGCTATTCACCAGAAGGGGTCCTCCCTTTGCAACTGTGTCATGGTTATAACCCGGAAATGGCCAAGTTGCTGGAGGAAAACGGGGCAGATTTCGATTTAGCACACCGGGTTTATCTTATGTCAGAGATGACGAGATTAGAAGGTCCTTGGGAGAGTGTCAGCGTATTGGAGCCAGAGGTTGATTGATCTAAACCAACGGTATCAATAATTCAGTTCAATCAGATAAAACCTAATAAACTAGTTTAATTAACCATTTAAAGCCAATTATTTAAATTAAATTAAATTTAACTAATCGAATTAATTAAACAAGAAAAAAAATAAATTTAATAATATTATTTAAATAATATTTTTATTAATTATAAACTTATTTAAATAAATACTTAAATATATTTAATAAAAATAAATTAAGTAACAAAAAACTCAACTGGATGACTAGCAGTTAGATAGATATAAAATTTTGGACTAAACAGACGGGAGGCCACCCTTGGTGGCGGAAATACCCTGAGTTTAACCGTTCGGCCAATGAGAAACGAGGAAGGTCAGCGCGCCCTACGGCCAGCTCGGGAAAGCTCTCAGTTCAAGGCGCACTGACCACCTCAAAGCCGCTAAGGCTGCTAGCTCCACACTAAAGTTTTCGAACTCTTTTGATTGGGTGCATGGTCATAAGCCCCGCGCTCAAAGCTTTGCGCAGCTTTGATTGGGTGCATCCACCACTACGCCGTAAACGCCACACCTACGAGCCACCACGGTCCGTGCCATATATACGTAAAATATCGTGGGTTCGAATCCCACCCGTTCCACTTCGGTTTTTTTATTATATATTATTTATTATTTATTATTTATTATTTATTATTTATTATTTATTATAAAATTTTAAAATAATTTCGTTTTTTAATAATTTATATTATTAAAAATAATTAAATAAATAAAAAATTATAAATATTATTTATTTTAATATTATAATTAAATATAAAAATTTATATTAATATTAATTTATTAATAATAAATTATAAAAATTAATAAAATTATAATAATATTTAAATATTTAAAAAATATTATTTAATTTAATATATATATTATAATAATAAAATATATATTTTTAAAATTATTTTTTATAAATAAAATATTTTATTATATAAATTAAATAAAACAAATATTTATATAATTAATTATTCGTATAAATCGTTTTAATAATTTAAAATTATTTTAAATAATTTTATTTTTTAAATTTTTTTATTAAAATTATTTTTTTATATAAATTTTTTTTTTAAAATTATTATTTTTTTTTATTTATTTACTTATTTATTTAAAACTTATTTATTTATTTATTTATTTTTAATTTAAAATTATTATTTATTTTATTATTATTTTTATATAATATTTTATAAATATTTTAAACTTTTTTTTTATTTATAATTATAAACGTATTTTTTTTAATTATATTATTTTTTATTAATTATATTATTTTTTTTTATTAATTATATTTACACGTATATTTATTTTCGTTTTTTTAAATATATAATTATTTTTTTTTTAATTATATATATATATAATTAATTTCTTTTATTTTTAATTATATATATACGCGTATTTATTTTTTATTAATTATAAATATTTATAATTAATTTTTTATTTCGATTATATAATAATTTTTTTTTAATTATATATATATATATACGTTAATTAAATTAATAAATTTTTATAAATTTATAAATTTATAAAATTATAAATTCGTAAATAAGTTTATAATTTTATAAATTCGTAAATTAAAAATTTAAATTATAATAAATTATAAATTTTAAAATATATTATTATAAAAAATAATTTTTTAATAAAAAAAATTATTTTAAACTTTAAAATAAAAAGTTTTAATTTTTATTATTATTATATAAAAAATATTTTATAAATATTAAAATAATTTTCGAAAATATAATATTATTATTACGGTATTTAAATATATTTATTACGTTAATTTTAAAAAATATAAATTATAATATTAATTTTAATATTTTAATTTTTTAATATATTTTTAAATTATAATTATATTTTATTAATATTTATTTTATATTTTATTTTAAATATTTTTTAAAATTTAAATTTAAAATATATAATTAAAATAAAAATATTTTATATATATATTAATAAAATTAAAAAATACGTAAAAATAAAAAATATATACGTATTAATAATTTATTAATAATTAATTAAAAAATTTAAACTCGTATTATATAAATAAATTAAAAAATTTTATTTAAATTAATATTAAAATAATTTTAATTAATTATATAATAATTTAATTAAAATTTATAATATATATATATTTTTTTTTATAATTTACGTATTTTAATAAAATATTTAAAAAAAATTATTTAATTTATAAAAATATATTAAATAAAAATTAATTTTTAATATTATTATTATAATATATAATTTATATTATTTTTAAAAATTAATTATTTTTTATTAACTTTTTTTTTAATTATATAAAGCTTTAAATAATAATAATAATAATAATAATAATAATAATTTATTATAAATATATTTAATATTAAAAAAAAATTATTTATTATTAAATAAAATAATATTATAATAAAAAATTATTATTATATTATTATTATTATTATTATTATTATTATTATTATTATTATTATTATTACGTTAATTATTTAAATAAAAATTATATTTTATTAAAATTTATTTTATTTTATATACGGTTTATTTTTATCACGTATTATTATTAATAATTAATTTTTAATTATAAAAAATATTTTTTTAATAAAATAAAAAATAAAATATTTAAATATAAAAGTTTTATTAATAATTTTTTATATAAATTTTTTATTTCTTAAAAACTTAAATTAAGTTTAAGTTTTTTTATTTTTAATTATTTTTTTTTAAATATTTTTAAAAACATTAAAAAATTAATTATAATTTAATATTATATTATTTTTAAAATTTTAATATAATTATTTAATTTTAATTATATATTTTATAATTTAAAAGAAATTATTATAATTATAAATAAATATTTTTAATTTATTTTTATTTAAATTATTATTAAATAAAAATAAAACTTATTAAAAATTTAAAATAATTTATATAATATAAAATAAATTATAATTAATATAAATAATAAAATAATTATTATATTATTTATAAATTTAATATTAATATAATTCATTAATTATTTTTTTATTTTTATAAATTATATAATAATATAAATTTTTTTTTTATTTTCTTTTTTTAAGTTAATATTATTCCGGTGTTAATTTATTTTTAACGATATTTTTTAATTATTAATTTTATTTATAAATTATTAAAAATTAATTTTAATTTTAAAAAACTTTAAAATATTATTTTTTATTTATAAATATTAATTATAATTAATAAAAATAAAAATAAAATATTTTTTATTAATAAATTAAATATAATTAAATTTTTTTATTTTTAATAAAAAACTTTAAA